>CM065661.1:2524064-2534064 GCA_033220385.1 Triplophysa yarkandensis | reverse complement strand
AAACACTAAATTGGACTTTTTTATGAAGTGGGCTATTATGTCAGTTCACTCATAGATTAGATACACGGGGAGAATTCCTCTAAACGTGGATGACAGTGTGGGAGTTCAATAAAATATCTGACCTTTAGAGAGCGGAGGATGGAATGGCTGTGCAGACCGACCCTGGGAAATTCAGCGTCATTATCCCTGCCACTGTGATTTTCAGCTGTGCCGGACAATCTGCTGAAACTGCTCACGTCTGTAATATCCCCGGCCGCTTCCCTAACACGACTGGATTAACGGTTTACAAAAAGCGCTTTGGTGACCTTTCGTCCATAAAAGAGTAAAAATGTCGACTGCTTGAGACCTGCGTGGCGGAGCCTTGAGAAACCTCAGCAGAAGTTTTTACAGGTATATGTGATCTGAGATCTTTCTTCCGTTTGGTCTGTACATGTGTATGCTGTGGAGCCCCGGGCCTAATATGTGTTTAATACACTTTATAATACTGCTTTATGTAATATCGGTTGTCTCTGAAGAAAAATAACTGTATTAAGTATTGTTGAATGACATTGTTAGCCAGCGGCAGTGGTCATTGAAAGCACTTGTCACAGTACATTACACTCAACACTGCGCCTTTCAGCTGAACCCAGTTCCATTTAAAAAGGCCCTCTCCACACACACACACACACACACACACACACACACACACACACACACACACACACACACACACACACACACACACACACACACACACCGCATAGTTAACCTCACCCGTAAGTGATCGAATCTGTAATTGACGGAGTTATGATTTTAATACCCCCCTTGTCATAAGAAATAATTAAGGAGCTCTCTGAAATTAAGACTGCTTTAATGTGTAAAGGAGCCACTGGCACAGGAGCTGAATCTGGAGCCAGCGCTGGCTTCTGTACGTGCTTGGATTAGTGATGCCAACGGGCGCATAAAGTACCAAAGATGAACTTTAATCACACAGTGATGCATTTAATAAATTGTTTGCAGTTTTATTGCCGAGCAACAACATGCTGCCGGTGGAAGAGAGGGCTTTCCCTGAACGTTGAGAAGAGAACACATCCAACCGTTGACACGCACTGTTTGATGTTTGAAACCAACACGCGAAACCACTTCTGGAGAAAGCACGTGCGCAACTGGACGGCTCTCTGAGATTCAACCCTTATGACGGTCTGCTCCTTTCTTGTGTGCAGTCTTCATCTGAAGGGCTTGATTGCAGAAAGACAGCAGAAGATTAATCGCGCTGGATTTGCATTTGATGCAGGAAAGCAAATGAACGCAATCAGAGAGAGACACGTTCATGTTTCCAGGTGTAGATGAAGAGGAAATAAAAGAGAGGAATGAAGTGCAGATGCATGAACATAATATGAGAAGGAATGCAATAAAAGCACTGCATGAAGAAATCAAACAGATTTCATCTGTTGCATACTTCGTTGTGTCCTGAATGTTTCGTTATATTTAACAGTATGCCATAAATCTGTTGCTGTTTGTCAACACGGAGCATTCCTTTCCTCATGACCAGACGCTAGATTGAGCCGTGACTAAACCCACAGCAGACCATGACAGAGCTGACCACAGAAAGTGTCATTAAAAACAGACATACTGTCCACGTGTGACGTTTTCTCACTTTGGTTTTCTGGCCTTATAGCACACTGTAATTATCTTTGGTTCTAACTGGGTCACATGTTACGGTTCTGTGTACCTGCCTTGAACAATTCTGAACCAAAGCTTCACCAGACTTCTTCGATTTGCTTCTTTTTCCGTGCATATTTTACTATTATTAACATTAACATTTAAATTTATTCACTTCTAACTAAAGTGACTCACAAGTATTGTACAGTTGGCTCTATTACTACAGAGTAAACAGGGCTAAGAGGCCTTACTCGAGTTATTGTCTGCTGACACTGAGATTCAAACCAACAACCTTCTGGTCGCAAGTCCAACTCTCTAACCACCAGATCACAACTTAAATTGATAATTTTACTGTTACATTCTTCACATGAACTGTAAAATTTGTAACATATTTTTGTATGTAAAGCACAAAATAGACTGCATGTTATTTTTATATGAGAAAAATTTATTTTACGATTTTAACTTGAACCACAGACACCGCAGAGGATGTTTTTTTTTTCACCGCATTTACTGTCAAACATTACTGTAAAAAGACCCGGAATCCATTGTGAACTGCGGTTATTAACTCTAATGTAAAAGTGCAGCATTGTACTGTGTAATTTTACAGTAATGTGTAATTAAATCTTTACAACATATCAGAGTAACTATAAAGGGGATGTACACCGTGCGTGCATCACATCACGTCCAGGACAGCACACATGTATGGCACAACGAACAGATATAATCTGTATTCGCCGTCTTCAGCTCACCGCCCATTTTAAATGGAGAATAAGGATGCGAGGAATAGCAGTCGAGCAGCATCCACTATAAAGAATTGTACCAAGAAATGCTGATCATGTAACCGATGAAATATTTACATTTACATTTAGTCATTTAGCAGACGCTTTTATCCAAAGCGACTTACAATAGTCGAGGAGACAATGAAGCGGTAAATAGCCGATACAACAATAGGTGAACAAGTGCTACAACAATGCCACCGAGTTACACAGAGAGAGAAGTTACAAAAAGTATATATATACATTTTTTTTTTTTTGATGGAGTGAGTAGGTTAGAAAAGAAGTGAGTTAGTGAGTTAGGTGTAGCCGGAAAAGATGAGTGTTTAGGTGTTTTTTGAAAATATAAAATGAAATTTTGTTACATGACAGTTAGATTGTATGTCCGTCAAACAAACGTCAAAATCTAAAATGAGTTCACTAATAATTGTTTTATTTTTCTTTGTTTATTTCATTTATTTGATGGGTATTTCCTTTTCATATAGTGGACGTGCTTGACCGCTATCCCTTACAGTATAGATTTCCATTAAAAATGGCGACTGGCTCAATAAAGCGTATTGTGAGCCTAAATTCCAAATCTAGCGATGCATGTTAGTCCAAAGTTCTATGTTGTTTAAACGTTACTAAATAAATCTGCATTAATGCGCAGTTACACGTCCAGAGTTTTGACCCCAGCGCATAAGGTGTTTGAACCACTTTAATCAAATTATCCCAATGAAGAATTAAGGGAACAGTCCATTCTCTGCATTGTCTTTTCCTAGTGAACCACGTTCAGGATGGCAACAAAACTTACCTGAAAAAGTTGTTTATTGCTTGGAAGCTTTCATAAGTTTGATAAAAAGCTGCTAGAAAACCAGATAAAGCACACATTTTGTGAGATGGGTTCAAATCCTGCCTGCTTTTTCCAATGTCAAGAATATTATCTGAAGTGACAACGTTTACATCAAAATCTGGTTTCACAAACAACGAAGCAGAAGACGGTTTTTATTACATTCTTTAGAACAACCATTTAAAGAATTCCAGCCATTTCTCCTCTAAAATCTTTTTCTTCGTACATCTTGTACATCGTACAGTTAAATTTGGCAAAACAAGACAAAACGTGCATTTGTGAAAGCACCAGGGAAAGTTTCGAAAAGGGCTACCTTAGTCCAAAACATAAATGACTTTTTCTTTTCCTTCTAAAGTCATTCAAAATTTCAAGGTGGCGCGTCGAGAATAAAGCCCAGCCATCACAGGCCGCCATTCAGTACGGAGTGACAGCGGCACACGACTCCAACATTTTCCAACTCTACCGTATACTTTTTTGTCACCCATCAATGGAATCTCTGAAAAGAGTTGAAAATTATTGATTCAGTTTGGCATATGCTGAATTCGCCGAGAAGTCGGAATCAATGACTCTGGTCTTTTCACGGGCAGAATAAAGAAGTGGTGAAAAGCGGCTTTAGCTCAGAGAAAATAAGACAGGCTTCTGATGGCTGCGAGAACAATGAGACAAAAGAATGATTGCTTCTGATTCTCACTCTCAGAAGAGTTTACAGAGCAAACAAATGTTTATCCGTTTCATTTCCATCTGCTATTAGTGCCACCTCGGAGCGACAAAGCATCTCTCCGATTCTTCTGCATTTCAGCCCATTCAGACATGAGAGATTCGGTGCTAATGAGAAACCAAATATTTGTCCTTCACAAAAAAATCTCGACGGATTGTAACGTTGTCGCAGTGTCTCATGTTTTGAAATGTGGATCCTTCAACAAAGCATAGAGGATTATGACTCAAAGTTAATAGTAAGTCATCAAAAATTATCAGTACTTCCCATCTGTTTGTGACTTTGTGATTGAAGAGAAGCAGATGTAAAACCTGAGAAAGTTTCAACTTAAAACCCCCTTTTTTCCAGCAACACTAGACGGGAACAATCTTATCTCTTTTCTCTCCAAACAGATGTGTTTTGTGAAATCTGCCAACTTCTGCCTCTATTGTTATCTCTATGAGTTACCACTTCATGTTTTCTTCAATCCTCGATAAAAGCATCCGCTAAATGCTGTCAATGTGAGACATCAATACATCAGAACAACTTTATAGATCGTTTTACAAGGCTTGTTCACTTTTTAAAAATAGCAACTTTTCACAAAATATCTCCTTGTGATTTTGTATGGTCCCAGATGAGCCATACATTTTTGATTAGTGAGCCGTTCCTTTAAATATCCCTCTATCTCCTCTACGTTGGTGAGCGGCTCTGGATCGGTGTCCGTCCACTCTGAAAGCAGATCCGGCCCCAGTCACTGATGGCTGTGAAGATCAGAGGACTTGCTCTCGTAATATCTGATGAGTTCTGACAGCAGCAATCCCATCCCCCATCTCCTGCAGCTACCACGGCTGATTGTGGAGCCGTCCGGCTGAATCACGGCCCACGGCCCACTGCTCCGGAAGCACCTGCCTCTCTCCAGGGCTCAGGATCAGACTTCACCTGATGTGGTTTTCATTAAACACACATATTGACACACACACACACACACACACACACACACACACACACACACACACACACACACACACACACACACACACACACACACACACACACACACACACACACACACACACACACACACACACACACACACACACACACACCACACACACACACACACACACACACACACACACACACACACAGACAGACACACACACACACACACACACACCACACACACACACACACACACACACACACACACACACACACACACACACACACACACACACACACACACACACACACACACACACACACACACACACACACACACACACACACACCAGAGAACTGCCAGTCAAGTTCTTCACATCTGTGATTCCTGTTAGCCAGGGTCTGTGACTCATACTGATATTATATTTTAAACACACACGCATAGGACTGAACTGGAAGGATCTATTACTCTTTCCACCTCTCCACTGTAAATAGTGTGTACGTAGAACATTAAAGTGAACTAAACTCTGTCATCATTTGACCCGTATGTCATTTCAAAAGAAGATATTTTGAAGAATGTTGGTAACCTGTAACACTACAAGCGGTTGGCTTTTGACTTTGGAATTGACACAAACCCCTGAAACATATTTTCTTAAATATCTTCTTTCGTGTTTAACAGAATATAAAGGCTTTGATTGACATGTGGGTGCATAAAATGACAAATGATGCCTTCAAGTAAATATTTGTACAAATATCACTGCATATAACAAACTGAATGAAATTTTCTTAATCTATACTTTCATGTATATAATTATTTAAACTATACTGTGCTCAGTGTGTTTCAATATTTTAGGGTGGCAGATATTATAATCAAATGTTTTACCATTTGCACTTTATGATGGGTTTATAGGTTTTAAAGGCCTTTAATTTAAAAACATAATGACAAAAATGTAATAACGACCATATATATTTTCAAAATATGTATTTACCGGTAACACAGACAGGTGCTGGATTATAAAAGTCAGTGTTTTAAGAGGGATTCAATCCACAGATATCTAAATATCCCCCTAAATGAAATGCTTCAGCTTTAGGCTCGGGACCCCCGGCTCTCCTCTCACACATTTCAGTTGGCTTTCTTAACAATGTTTTCCCAAACATGACATAAAAAGCCCGATGAAACCTATCCAGGGCATAAAAACGTTACGACTGCATTTGTTGCTTGTAAATGTCGGGTTATTGCTGGTTTATTTTAACAGCAGCGGCTGGCGGGGTTGATTTATTTCAGAAAGAAAGAGAGTGGGTGCTATGGCTACAGTCCAGTCTTGTTTACTTGTGTGTGTTTGCACACATGTCTTATAACGCAGCAGTAATGCAGCTTACGGGACTGTAAAATCCTGTGGAAAAAATGAGCTCATGCTGCTGGGAGCAAAGTCTTTCAACAGGGAGAGATGAAACACTCTTCTTTAGCTTTCTTCCCTTCCTGTATGTGCGTCATGTAGTCAGACAGGTACCCGAACTCTTAAGATGTTGTTGTTTATATCTCAGGAGTTCCTATTCAAATTCCTGTTCCGTTTGATCAGTTTTACATTTCTGTTTCCCCAAAACTCCTCCATCTCAATAGACAGTTGTCTTAGACGTTCCTTCAGAGGACAAGTCTGTAAGAAGATACTAAAGGTCGCAAAATTCTGTCATCATTTATTTGCCCTCCAGTCGTTTCAAATCGGTGTGATTTGACACCGAAACACAGAAGAAGATATTTTGAAGAACGTTGACGTCCAAACCATGGAAATTGGGTTCTGTCACTGTTCGATGACCAGCTTCTTAAAAATATCTTCTCTTCTGCGACCGAATTAAAATACAGGGTTAAATAAGATAAAAAAATAGTGAGTGATGACATAAATAACATGAACTTAAAAGTGTAAGCAAACCCTTTATTTGATCTTCATTTAATCTCGTTGATTTCGAGACATAATCGAGACATTAAAGACATCTGAAGTGATCTTTCTTTCTTTTGGAAGTAGAGATACAAAAAGATTGAGAATAGCACGGCTCACATTGAAATGTCAGACTTTTAGATTTCGATTTCGATTTCTGTAGGAAAATATATGTGTGTCCCATTAATATTGTCGAGTTGAAACAGTCGAGAAGTTGAGGAGATCTCGTTCGTTTCCCAGACTTCGGGCAGCTGCCGGTTGTTCTGATGTAGATTTTGAGGGAAGCTTTAATCTCCCGAGTGTCTCATCCTCTGTAATACCATAATCACCGGATTATTAGAGGGGAAAAGACACAAGCTTTCACCCAAACAGAATCCGCAGAAGGACATGGACTCTTTTGTAATCCACCATTACGTAAAGCTAATTGAAGAAGAAAATAACCCCAATTTCCCGCAGTAGTGGCTTCTCACCCTTTCTCTGCATGAATACATACACATCACACACACACACGCACACACACGCACACACACACTCACATCTGAGAGTCTTTAATAGGTGCTTTTATCAGGACACTACTTTCTGTTTCTTTATTGTGAGAAGGTCCTCAGGCGAGCTCTGTTTCATGTGAGAGAGGAGAAAAGATAAGTGGCCAAGATCTGGCTTAAACTTTCTGTCTGCTGCCTACAAGACGCCATCCAAACTGATATTCAGAATGCCCAACATTGGAGTTATTTTGTGTGGGTTTTTTTTATGTGACCAATATCAGAATTTTGCTTGTTGAATTCGCAAAAATGCTACCAAAAATGTTGGGAAATTCCACAAAAAATTTAAGGAGGCAGAAAGACGGACAAATTTGTCAAATTTGGAGTGTTATGTGATGAATCAAGACTCCTGAGAACATTATAACTCACACAAACTGGTGATTATTTTACTGTATTTTAAAGTTTTAATAAAAAATTTCTGAAGAATGTTAGTCTGCGAGTGGGTGCAGTTACCAACATTCTTCAAAATATCTTCTTTGGTGTTCTGCAGACGAATGAAAGTCATGCAGGTTTGAAGTGACGTGACGGTGAGTAAATGATGACACAGTTTTTATTTATGGGTGAAAAATTATTTAAGAAGGAAATGTAATATGAGGACAGTTTAAATCATTTGTAATGTTTCACAAAATGCTTTTATGATAATGACACACACACACACACACACACACACACACACACACACACACACACAGGCAAACTACACAGGGCTCTCCGGGTGGGTAATTGCAGTGACTTTCTTGATCAAAGTGCAGCCTCATTAGCATTCTGCCCTACAGTAAAAACAGCTGTGTGTGTGTGTGTGTGTGTGTGTGTGTGTGTGTGTGTGTGTGCGTGCGTGTGTGTGTGTGTGTGTGTGTGTGTGTGTGTGTGTGTGTGTGTGTGTGTGTGTGTGTGTGTGTGTGTGTGTGTGTGTGTGTGTGTGTGTGGAGAGCACACGGTTCTACCTCATGTTCGGTGTATAGAGCAGATCCCAGTGGTATAATCACCCAGACAAAGCCACTCTCATCCAGCTTCTGGAGGATGGAGAAAACTGAAATGAAAGGAAATAGAAGGTTAAACCTTTCACCTCCTTCACCTTGCTCACCAGACTCAATGATTTTCAAGAAGCATTAAACATGTCAATTCTAGATTCTTTTGAAGGCCCGAAAACCTGAACGGTGAGGTTTTTGTGTCTTAAAGGAAAATCTATACTAAGAATAATAATGAATGTCACACAAGTTATTGTTTCCCCCGTTGTTCCGGATGCTCTTTCTCCGGCAAGTAAAAGTGGATGAAGTCTACAGTAACAAAAGCGATTCTGAGATTTCACCTTTTTTGATAAATCCTAATATAAACATTTTGTCGTTATATTCGGGAATCTGACCATTCTCATCATCATAAGAACATGTGATGGATCCTGCCTCATGTCTGACTGTCAGAATGTTCCTGGCGTCTGTAACACATTCCACGTCCTCCAAACTGTCCAGAGCTCTAACAGTCTTCTGTCCAGGCCGGATCGGACAGACAATTGTTTTATGAATCTCTCTCTCTACAGCACGCCCGTGACCTCTCTCGACCGATCTGGCTTCAGGCCGTGGAGTCTGTGTAGGGTTTCATTGGGAGTTGAATGACGTCTGTCCTGCACACAAGTGAGAGCGTAGCCACAGCATCACTGAATGAGATGTCAAGGAAGGAGACATCATGCGTCTGATGGACGTCTGAGATCCGGATGCTTCAAATCTTCTGGAACCACAGTGGAATCTCTTACTAATTATGACCGAGAAAACTGATCCAAGAGAGACGGCTGGAGAAGAAGACGTAGACCTACATACACGTGCTTGAGGACTCTTCTACCCTTCCTTAAGTGCGCCAGTTTCTTTACACAGTCAGTGTTTTACAATATTTGAAGTCATTCACCGTTATTTAATCTTGCCTGGCTTTTAAGCTTCTGCAGAATACAAAAGAAGATATTTTGAAGAATGTTGTTAGGCAAAACCTGTTGGTCCCGACTGACTTTTATTATATGAATGCAAGACCAATGGGAGTCAAATAGGACTGATGGTTTTGATCGTCATTTTACTAAATATCTTATTTGTCTTCTGCGGACGTAGGGAAGTCCAGCTAATGAAATGTTAAATTGAAAGGTAAAGGATGACAGAAGTTGGGGGTATACTTTCACTTTAAAAGAAAATGATTGGTCTTAAATTGTACATCACGTTAAAAAAGAAACAATCAGACTTAATGGGGATGAGTCAAAAAAGCATAAAAGCCATTGTCGCAAATATCTAGTGAAGTTAAGTCGTGTCTTTTTTTTCTTGCGTGGGAACATGAAAATATACTCTTAAGTGGTCTATGAAGAATTATCGTTTGTCCATTTTTTGTTGCTTCAGTTTGCACCAGAATCCCACTGAAATAGAAATGTTGATTTTAAAATTGAAATTGAATAAAAAAAATTCTCTGAGATTTTTTTCAAGTTTTGACTTAAAATGTCACATCGATAACACTTGAATTGACCTCCTGTATTCACGTCTTCATACCTTATCTTCATGCTTCTCATTGTGTTGAAGTGTTGTGTAATGGTCAATAACTTTCTATTGCACCACGTATTAATATTGTTTTGCACAAACTTCTGACTTTCTGAATTTCGGAAGCTGATTAAAGTATAA
>CM065661.1:2521948-2523564 GCA_033220385.1 Triplophysa yarkandensis | reverse complement strand
TGTGCGTGTTCAGTTTATGTGCGTGTTCAGTTTATGTGCGTGTTCAATTTATGTGAGTGTTCTGTTTTTGTGTGTGTTCAATTTATGTGCGTGTTCAGTTTATGTGAGTGTTCTGTCTTTCCCATGACTTCTTTCCAGAAGGCGAGAATCATGAGGTAATCTCCACATAGTTACTCCCCAAGTGCGGGATGTGGTCTCCGTACGCAGACCCTCGATTAGAGGGATAGCGTTCCCCAGTGATCCCATGGTGACGGACGGCTCCTAGTTAAGGTAGGAGTAAGCCCACCGTCCGGGGCATCGTTGGCGAGAGTCTCTCAACTTCTAGCGAAGCTCTGATGACACCTTGCCAAGACTCACTGGAGGGTCTGTGACTTGCGGAGAGTGAGTAAGTCGCTCCATTGCATGTCAGGACGTGGCCTGGCGACGTGGCGGGATTGAATTGGTCCCCCTTTCAGTCACAACGTTGAGAGACCGACTGAAAGGGAACGTCTCCGGTTACGTATGGAGTCACGTTGTGACTTCCCGTGCCACGTTACCCGGCCACCGCTGCAGCGACCGGGAGAGGCTTCCCAGGTTCCTCAGCACAAAAACGGTGATGAATGATCTCTTCCGTCCCCTTTTATACCCGTCATCACGGGCGGGGACATGAATTGATTCATTCGCCAATTAATTGGCCTTTTTTAATAGGCTCGGAGACAATGGGTTCTCAAGATCAAACCCCCTTCCAGTCACAACGTCTCGTTCCCTCCTTCAGGGAACCTAGGTTACCATACGTTACCGGAGACGTTCTGTATTTCAAACAGTGATGGAGAGAAGAGGTCAAAGGTCATGTTGAATGACGACTTGATATTACAAACCTGATTACAAAAAGTCGGGACACTGTACAAATTGTGAATAAAAACAGAATTCAACAATGTGGAAGTTTCACATTTCAATATTTTATCCAGAATGCAACATAGATGACATATCAAATGTGTAATAAGTTGATTTTAAATTTCATGGCCTCAACACATCAACACATTTCAAAAAGTTGTGACAAGGCAATTTTTACCACTTTGTGGCCTGCCCTCTTCTGTTTATAACAGTCTGCAAACGTCTGGGGACTGAGGAGACAAGACGCCCAAGTTTAGGAATAGGAACGTCGTCTCATTCTTGTCTTATATAGACTTCTAGTTGCTCAACTGTGTCATCTTTCTCTTTATGATGCATTTTATTGGTGAAAGATCTGGACTTCAGGGTGGCCATTTCCTCCTTCTGTTATTGATGCAGTATGTGTTCTGGCATTGTCATGTTGGAAAATACAAGGTCTTCCCTGAAAGAGACGACAGCTGGATGGGAGTGTATGTTGTTCTAGAATTTGGATATACCTTTCAGCATTGATAATGCTTTTCCAGATGTGGGTATGATAGAGAGCAACTTTTCTCTGAGAAACTCTATTCCAGCTCCACTGTTTTTCACCGCATCGTCGGGGGTATTGGTGATCCTCTTCAAATCTTGACTTCTGAGATATACTGTCACTTTGGGAGACTCTTTTTATACCAATCATGTTGTCAATTGACCTAAACACATGCAATTTGGTCCCCCAGCTTTTCTTATATGTACATTAAACATTTACT
>CM065661.1:2504448-2516948 GCA_033220385.1 Triplophysa yarkandensis | reverse complement strand
CAGAGAGAGAGAGAGAGAGACCAGAGAGAGAGAGAGAGAGAGAGAGATCAGAGAGAGAGAGACCAGAGAGAGAGAGAGACCAGAGAGAGAGTGACCAGAGAGAGTGAGAGAGACCAGAGAGAGAGTGACCAGAGAGAGTGAGAGAGACCAGAGAGAGTGAGACTTTGACTTTTAACATACTTTATTACACTATATAGATGCAACCACTACATAAGATCCCCAGACAAATAACATTTCAATTTGTTCATTGAAGAGACTTTACATGGCATTACATTTTATCCAAAGCAACTTACAAATTAGGTTTACAAAAGTGTTGAGATGTTGCGATTCCGAGACTTCACCTCTCAAAGATACCCGAAGAATTACCTGAGAGCTAGGACTGGAATCACTGTAGTGTGTCAAAGAGCAAAAGAAGACGTCTCAGAGCACGGTCCAGCGAAAGCGGGGTAGAGAACTGATCTCTGATGGCTCCAGTTTTCTTCACGAGAAAGATGCAAAGATGTCAGCCGTCAAGTCAGAGTAGGGTGGAGGAGCAGGTGGGCAATGAAGTGCCGAGAAAGTTTTGAAGAGTGTTGAACCTCTGGAGAGTTGTTAATTACAGCGGAAAAGAGACAAAAAGGATAAAAGGAGGGTGAAATAATTATATATATTAATATATATATATCAAGTCTTTTTATTTGCGTTTTCCATACTGTCCCAACTTTTTGGGGGTGTATATATATATATATATATATATATATATATATATATATATATATTAGTGGTGGGCATAGATCATTTTTTTCAATCTATATTAATCTCACTGCAAACTTTAATCTAGATTAAAATGGCTGATTTGAATTCTGTCGAAGGCATTCAGAATATGAGTTCTACCCAAATAATGACCAAAAGTAAATCATTACACAAGGTAAAAAACAACCACAAAAGGTGCGAGTAATTTACATGTTAAGTCAATGCAGAGAAGCGAATAGACGCGAGGAGATTTCCTGCGGCGGTCTGGACGCAAATCGCTTGCGCATTAACCAATAAGAAGCTTTATCTAAAACAAACATGGACAAGAAAGTCATCAGGGCTTTATCTGGAAACAGAGCTTTATAAATCCATATTATACTTCTATAAACTTTAACATAGACAGGAATAAAAGTGACATTTACTGGAAGAAATTTAGCGAAGAAAAAAAAAGATCTTTACTCAATTTGAGCTTTTTATACATATTGAGATAATATTGATATAAATAAAGCCGTCGCATTAAGTTAAAGCGCTTTATTTTACAATAAAATTACTTTTCCTTTTATAAGTTGATGATTTCCCCTAACAGAAGCTCCTCCCCTTGAATTAAGCACCTCCCCTCTGCGCGAATGACAAGTTGGACGCGAATTGTACACGCTAATGAACTTAAAAGTTCAAGCGTCAAACTACACTCTTGTGGCGCATCAACACGTGAAAATTCACGTCTAGTGTGAACACCGCATTAAGTCTTGTGGAGGTTTCCATTGGGAAGTTTCTTAAAAATAAATGTTCCCTGAAGCAAACGCGGCGGTTTCACAGATGCGTCCATGTTAGCAGATCACGTGTGATGATGTCATTTCACAGTAGGTAAACACACAGGTTAGAAGACTCGCTCCCGCCCCTACCTTTGTAATTTGGTTACGTATAAATCCGCACTTAAAGATCAAAGGTGAAAGATACATAATACATAAATGGATAACCAATAACTTATCCTCACCAACTAAATACTATTTCGCCATCATCGCTAAGGACTAGTAACGCCCCATTTACACACTATTGACATTTACATTCAGGTATTTATCAGACTTAGAAAGAGTCGAGGAGACAATGAAGCAGTTAATAGCTGAGACAATTATTGTTGAACAAGTACTGCAACGAAGTTACTAAGATACACAAAGCAAGATAAAACCTGTAGGGGAGGGAAAAGGTATAGTGTATTTTATTTTTATAATGAGTTGGTATGTTAGAAAGAAGTTTTCTAGGGGTAGATGGAAGAGATGAGTTTTTAGGTGTTTTTTAAAGATAGAGACTGGGTCTGCCAAATGTATTGTAAAACGCAGATCATTCCACCATCGAGGAACCAATGAAGAGAAGGTGCGAGAGACTGATTTTCTTACCCTTTCAGGAGAGCACCACAAGACGTTGCTCGTTAGCGGAGCGCAGAGATCTGGAGGGCATATACCTTTGAATCAGTGATTGAAGATAGCTGGGTGCTTAACCTGTGGTGGTCCTGTATGCACTGAGTAGAGATTTGAATTCAATGCAAGTAGCTATGGGAAGCCAATGTTTTTCGATGAAGAGAGGTGTGACATTGTTTTCTTTTTGGTTCCTTGAACACCACTCTTGCTGCTGCATTCTGTATCATCTGCAAAGATTTAGTTGTGCACATCAGGAGTCCAGCAAGCAGAGCAAGGCAGTAGTCCAACCTGGATTGGTTTTGAGAGAAAAGGTCTGATCTTCCTAATGTTGTAGGATCTGCAGGATCTGGCAGTGCGGGCAACATGATATGTGAAGTTAAGCTGATCATCGATGATTATTCCTAAGTTTCTAGCCGTTCTTGAGGTCAAAATGGTTGAGAATCCTAGACCAAGAAGAGCAACGGTCCAAGAATTGAGCCCTGAGGTTCACCGGTGTCAAGACATTGTGGTTCCGAGACTTCACCTCCCCAAGAAACCCTAAAGCA
Source organism: Triplophysa yarkandensis (assembly GCA_033220385.1). Taxonomy (NCBI): domain Eukaryota; kingdom Metazoa; phylum Chordata; class Actinopteri; order Cypriniformes; family Nemacheilidae; genus Triplophysa; species Triplophysa yarkandensis. Next base: position 2,514,256 of record CM065661.1, on the reverse strand, counting down.
TCTAATCGAGAGGTTAGAACCATTGGCCATCCGTGTCGGAGACGCCCATTGCATTGAGAGTTGATAGGAGAGTGCAGAGGTGTCAAGCACAGCAGATAGGTCCACCAGGATCAGATGATATGGAGGCCGCCCTTGCCAGCCTAAGGTCTCCAACAACTGAAAGCAGCAACATCTCTGTTTAGTGTCACTTCTTGAAGCCTGACTGGTTGCTGTCCAGGAGGTTGTGCAGAGTAAGGTAGGCAGAGTTGGTCAAAGACGGCACGCTCCAGGGTTTTTCCCATGAAGGGCAGGTCTGTAGTTCTCTAGAAATGCAGAATTCAGAGAGGGACTCTTCAACAGTGGGGTGATACAGATCTCCTGTGATGTGTCAGAAAATGTGTCAGAGTTGAGAGATGAGTTGATGATGCGGGTGACTGCAGGGACAACTGATGCAGTCCTTCATCAGCAGTTCTTCAAGACTTCCAAATGGCTAATTTGGCTTGCCAGATTATAAAATTTGCCACATTACAGTGCTTTCTCTGTGCTTTTACTTGCAAACAAATATAATAAGTGATTTGTTGAGAGCAAAACCCAATTCTCCAAGTATCTTTCCAAGCAATATACATAATCGATCCAATCTAGAACATTCAGTAAAACATGAAATACAGATTCTTGCAAGGAACAGAAAATGCAAAGTGGTGAAACATTTGGATTGAATTTGAAGACGTGTATGTTAGTCGGTAGAACGCAGTAATTTAACCTTTACTGTAAATCTCCAGATCGTTTAGGCAACGGACCATTATGAAAAAGCCTCAAAGAAGCGAAACATCAGGAGGAACCCATTTTGTGTAAACTCTGTCATTAATCTCTCTATCCAGCCACCGGAAGTCAAGCTTTCTTATTCCATCTAGTTTTAACAGCTTTCCTTCCACATCATCCTCAGTATAAAACTTAGGAGACACATATAGCTTGGGGAAAACTTATTAAGTAGAACCTTCAGAGAGGATACAGTTTACGAAAGCAAGAAGTGTGGAGGGAATAGATGCTTTCAAATTGCATGTAGCCTGTTCCACTGTCCTGTCTGATCTGAAACCATGTTTTAAATGGAAAGTCCAGCAGGTCTAAAACATTGGTCAGTCCTTTTCCATAAAGTTATTCAGTTTTACTAAACATAAAAAAGCATTACCAATAAAAGAGTTAGAAAACAGTGGTTCATAAAGACTGGCAAGGGCAACCTCTAAGTCATCCGTTCTCATCCTTTTGGACCCTTTTGCGGCTTTCAACACTGTCAACCATGGGCATCTCTGATACAGCATTCCAGTGGTTCCAGTCCTAGCTTTCAGGTAGGTCCTTCAGGTTATCCTGGAGAGGTGAAGTCTTGGAATCGCAACATCTCAACACCGGTGTACCTCAGGGCTCAGTGCTTGTGCCGTTGCTCTTCTTCATGACATGTCTTCGCTGGGATCCCTCATTCGGACGTATGGCTTTTCCTATCACTGCTTTGCGGATGACATGCAACTGCACTTCCATCCTGAAGACCAGACGGTATCGGCACATGTTTGCGCATGCCTGAGTGGCATCGCTCTCTGATGAGGGACCACCATCTACAACTGAATCTTGCGAAAACTGAACTTCTTGTCATCCCTGCTGACATGAAGATCCGCCACTTTTCCGACTAGGACCGTCCATAATAGTACCCTAAAGGACAGCTAGAAATTTGGGAGTAGTAACAGCTGATCAACTTACTTTCAAGGATCTTCCAGGAACCTAAAAGAGCACAGGTCACACCTCTCTTCATCAGGTTACACTGGCTCGCTTTAGCCGCTTGCATAGAGTTCAAAGCTCTCTTCATCGCCTACAAAACCACCACAGGTATAGCACCCCCCACCTTCATTCGCTGATACAGACTTATTATGATTACAATCCTACTTGACATCCTCACTCTTTCTAAACTACTAATAAACTTCCTTTAACATCCTCACCAAATTTCCCAAATTGCCCAAAGATTCACCTCTTGATGCGTATTTCAAAGCTAGTTTCTCAATGAAAGGGTTAATTTCAGATATTTACAATCAAATTCTCTCACTCCTTCCAGATCTACTGGATGACATACGGGTCTTGTGGCAAGAGGATTCTGGGGAGGAGTTATCTGAGGTTTTGTGGGATGAAATTCTTACTCGTGTGCATAAATCTTCAATATGCGCGTGCCATGGCCTTATTCAGTGCAAAATTCTGCACCGTACGTATTACACTAAGGAGAGGTTGGCTAAGATCTACAAAGATATATCTCCAGAGAGCGATAGATGCAAGCGGACCCCAGCCAATTTAATTAATATATTATGGCTCTTCCCATCTTTTTGCAACGATTGGACAGACCTTTTTAAAACTATTCCAGACATAGTTGAAGAGAGGATTGAACCGAATGCGCTAACTGAATTGTTTGGTGTCTCCTCCTTTGTACCTTCCTTATCACAACCTAATACAGATGTTATTACCTTTGTCACCTTATAAGCAAGAAGACTAATTTTAACTAAATGTAAGTTAACAAACCCCCTTGTCATGCACGCTGGTTGGCAGATGTTCTTTATTTCCTTCAATTGGAAAAAATCTGATTTTCTACAGGGAGTTCTTCTCAAACATTTTGGAAGGGATGGGTGCCATTTTTGCTTTATTTTGAGAGTACTAATTTCTCACATATTCCTGGTTAAGACTAGACTGGCCTTAACCTGTAATATTTTATGCTCTTTTGGGGTTACTACCTACTGTATGGTTTTGCTGAATTTAGGGACTGTATATGTGTCTGTGTTCTTGTATTTATTCCTCAATACTGACTGTGGGGGGGTTTTGTGTTGTGTTTTGGCTTGGTTTGATTTGATTTATTGTTCTTTATTTTATTTTATTTTGTGTATGTAAGTAAAAAATGAAACTAGTTTTTGCACAAATATATTTTAACTGCATTTGTACTGTTATCCTTATATTTATAAACAAACTTGCAAAAAAACTTATGCAGACATTGCCACAGGCTTTTGATGGGTCCAACACATTGGGGTGTTGCTACATCATGGAGGCTGTCAAATTGTTAATAACATGCAATTTACACCAGTTTTACAATTGAGACATACACCATTTCTGAAATCGACCAGAAACCCTCTCTAGAAACCCATCCCAGTTCATTTGAATATAGTGAAGAGTCCCCAAACTTTAAGCCCATCTAGACTCCAGGAATAGTTCTCCCGAGGTGCTGGGGGGCGTCCATTGACCTATTTGCCCATCAAAAAGGATGTTCTCCTCTGCCTATTGATTCTAGATGAGGAGGCTTTCCAATATACCTCCAGAGCAGAGGTTGCGTTAGACTCTCTCATTGTCAATCATTTTGACAGAGAGGGTTGTAAAAATTCCGTCATAATTTATTATTGCCCGTCATTTAATTTGCAAATTTTCCAATTGCTTTTTTCATTCATTTTTTAATCATGCACTTGCACAACGAGCATATATACTAAATTATTCCTTTATTTATTTGACAAATGAACATCTGTTCACGGCTGTAAAAAATCTGTCAATGACGGAAAATATTCGGTTAACGCGACCTCTGCTCCAGAGCTATGTTTAAACATCTTGACTAGATCTACTGATAAAAGTCAAGTTATCAACTTAAGCACTGAGTCTTGTAGTGATCAATTCCGCGGTGGTTGAACACACTGCTGATATGCCCTCCACCTCAGTAAGACCAATAGTGGTTCCATTGGGATGGAATATAGAATGCCTGAAAGACCGTACCCATGCCATATGCCTCTGCTTACCCTGAAAGGTCTTGTGAAAGAGCCGTTAATCTTAAGCATTCTATAAAAGTCTGTATACAGCAGTCTAACATATGTTATGAAGATAGGACCAAAGTACCCTAACTCTTCGCCCATCTGTAAGTTTTAAACAGCCTAGGACACAGTCCAGTCCAGTCCTCTCCACAGTTTTCTTCTCCAGGTTAAAGAAAAAGGGATGTAGGAGCATTCAAACTTTCGAAAGTTAGAAATGTTGCCCTGAAAAGCATTTCCTGGGCTCTTTCCTCCAGTTATGCAAAATAAGTGTATTACGTTGTAAGACCTCAGTAGAATCGACACTAAAGGGAAAAAACACAACACAATTGATTTTTTATTTATTTACAAAAACCTTTACTATAAAAAACAATACCAATCACTCTACATCAACATACATTTATTCATTTTCATTTACATTTGCATACACAATGAGTATATATATAAAAAATAAAATAAAAAGATGAATAAATAAAATTCATTTTAAATTCATCAATTCACTCGAAAACACAGAGCACAGAGCCTCATTACAACACCAAAACCAAATCCACTCAACCGTAGCAATATCATAAAGATATTTATAGTAATGAAAATCAATTCTTAATATTACAACTTCTAAAAACATTACTTAGCGTTCAATTAAATAAACATTTCATCCTGTGATATTTCTTGAAGGCATGAACAAATGTTTTCTTTCTCAAAACAAAAAGGGCATACAGAACCAATACACATAACTTGTATAAAGATTTACTAGAGAAAGATTTGCCTTTGATTTTTTCAACTAAACCTCCCCAGCTTTTCTGTACTGTTTATTCATCACTGTAAACACTCCCAAATAAGTAAAACCCTTTTCTACCCCATCTATAACCAACAGAAAGTCTTGGTTCCCCATTTGACCACCCTCCTAAAAGTATTACGTCACTTTTGTTTACATTAATATTGGCAGACGATAAGACTTAAAGTTCCCAAGCAACTCTGTTAAAATCTGTACATCTTTTTGATTACTAATCACGACTACTATGTCATCAGCATATGATGATAATACAAAACTTCTGCTGCAATTTGGCAAGGTAATACCATTTAGTTTTAGTCTTTTATGTTTAAGTAGAGGCTCTATGGCCATGGAAAAAGCATCCCAATAAGTAAACATTCATGAGCTCTTAAAGGAGTACATAAACCACCATTAACCTTTAGAATACTCTCAATGTCACTATATTTACACCTATAGCTTGTCAATAAAATCTTTACAAATGCCAAAAGGCTCTAAAACCCTCCATAAATAAACATGCTAAACACGATCAGAGGCTTTTTACATTTACATTTACATTTAGTCATTTAGCAGACGCTTTTATCCAAAGCGACTTACAATAGTCGAGGAGACAATGAAGCGGTAAATAGCCGATACAACAATAGATGAACAAGTGCTACAACAATGCTACCGAGTTACACAGAGAGAGAAGTTACACAAGAAGGTTTTTTTTTTTTTTTTTTTTTGATAGAGTGAGTAGTTAGAAAAGAAGTGAGTTAGTGAGTTAGATGTAGCCGGAAAAGATGAGTTTTTAGGGTTTTTTTAAATATAGAGATCAAGTCTGACAAGCATGAAGCCAGAGGCAGATCGTTCCACCATCGAGGAACTGAAGCAGAGAACGTTCGAGAGAGAGAGAGAGAGATAGAGAGACCAGAGAGAGAGAGAGAGAGAGAGACCAGAGCGAGAGAGAGAGAGAGAGAGAGAGAGAGAGAGAGAGATAGAGAGAGATAGAGAGAGAGAGAGACCAGAGAGAGAGAGAGATAGAGAGAGAGAGACCAGAGAGAGATTTCTTCCCCTTTTGAGCTGGTACCACAAGTCTCAGCTCATTTGTGGAGCGCAGAGATCTTGAGGGTCTATATCTTTGCATTAGTGAGTTAAGGTAAGTGGGTGCTGAACCGGTGGTGGTCTTGTAGGCAATGAGAAGACATTTAAATTCAATGCGAGCTGCTACAGGAAGCCAATGTAGTTTTATGAAGAGAGGTGTCACATGGGTCCTTTTTGGTTCCTTGAACACCACTCTTGCCGCTGGATTCTGAATCATCTGCAGAGGTTTAGTTGTGCACATCGGGAGTCCAGCAAGCAGCGCATTGCAGTAGTCTAGCCTGGACAGGACCAAAGCTTGAACCAGGATTTGTGTGGAGTGTTCTGTGAGAACTTGTTTTTCTTGATCTAGATTATAAACATAGTGTGAATTAAGGAACTTCTAAAAGATCTTTAATCAGAACAATGTTTTAAGGCTTTTCCACTGCCCTCATTATTAATCTCAGACCCAAGTTTACTTACAATCTTCTTCAGTCAAAATTTTTTCTAATTTGTAAAAGATCCCTCCACCATAAAACTCTTATTTCTTTCAACCAACTGTTTGATATCTGGAAAGTATATGTTAATGTGCACACCTCTCTTATTTTTGGTAGCTCCGTGGAAAAGTTTAATACCATCAACCCCATAAGGATGCTCAGAGAAATCATTAACACTGAGAAAGATTAACACTGGAATCAGATGATTCACTATCACTTTTTGTTCCACCATTATCACTTATAACAGATCTCTGTCCACATGTTTCTCAGTTTACTTTTTTACTCTTATATGGGACTTTAAAGTAAATCTGCTGAAGTTCGATAGCAAAACCATCGCACACATTCACACCTATCTGCATCAGAAAGGGATTTTTCCGCTGGTAGATTTAGAACTTCTGCCATAGTGCTTATGTTTTCACATGCTACGTCTGTAACAATGTTAACAGTGGGTCTAGATAAACTGTACTATCAAATCTATCATCGCAAAAAGCTGACGAGTATTCAAATTAATAACTTATTGAATCATTTTCTTTTAAACAGTTTTCCTTGATTCTTTGCTGGACATGCCCGGATTAAATGGCAATCCTTTCACTTGAAGTGAAACTTAGAGTTTGCAAATGTGGAGCCGTCATGCTTACCCAACAAAGCCAGTTAGCAAGCGTCCCATGAAACAATTGCAACTATGGTTTTCCATATCTCCAGTCTAGCAGCTTCTAGGAGATAGTTTAACAAACACATCTTTTCTTTCACACCCCAATAAAAACTTGCTCTAAGAATTCTTCACCAAAAACTTGAAACAATCTTTCAAGAGCATTAACAAGACCTTCCAATCTTTTGCATTTTAAAAATAAATGCACTAAATTTTCTCCTTTCCACAAAACCTACACCCCATCACTACTGCTGGATTAAGGTACGCCACATATTTGTCTCTAGCTATTTCCCCGTAATAACCCTCCATTGATTAGATTAGATTAGATTAGATTCAACTTTATTGTCATTGCACATGTAGGTTACAAGGCAACGAAATGCGGTTAGCATCTAACCAGAAGTGCAATAAGCAGTAAATACAGGTTATATATGTATATATACAATAATTATACAGAATATATGAATATAGATAAGTATTATGGACAGATTTATAGGTTAATATACAGGCAGATATACAGGCAGGTGTGCTATGAACAAACTATACATTATGTAAAGTGTATGTACACTATAGACAGATCTATGAACATAATTACAGTATTGCAGTGGATGGTAAAGTGCATTGGAATTTTGTTTTCCGTGTGCAATTGTAAATCTGTTGTTCGCTTCTTGACAGTTTATACAGGGCTTTCCACCCCTCTCTCAATTGAAAGTCTGGTGTCAACAAACCTGACCATTTTGAAAGCCTTTGGCCTCTGAGCTTACTTGATACAAGTCTTTAACTGGATTATAAATGTCTTTCTTTGATGTTATTTCGAACAAGTCCAGCTGTGGAATGGCAAAAGGTAAAATTAAACACATTGACTCTTCCTCTTTCTTCTCATTGAAAGCTGCAACTCTTATTTTTTATGACGACTTTTAACCGGTTACTTATTTCAAGGTTTCTACAGACTACCATTGCTTATTGTTCATAAGTTGTCCCAGCTTCACAATGCTATGTCCTTTTAAACAAAGTCAAAGTCACTTTTATCGTCACATCACCACAGCACATGTTCCATGGTGAGTGAAATTCTTGGTAGCTTGCTCCAGAGATTGCAGAAAGAGTTGACATATAACATATGAAACAGACTTTAAACAGGTGAAAATGTGCAATCTACATATAATCATTGGACATACCTCCAGTTGAAAACTAAAAAAAAAACGGAAGCTCACCTCAAATAATGTGGCTGGGAGTTTGCACGACCCTTTTCAGAGCTTTACGGTTGCCAGCAGTGATTTTTCCAATCCAGGCAGTGATGCAGCTCATCAGAATGCTTTCTATAGTGCAGGTGTAGAATGTTCTGAGGATGCTGGGGCTCATTCCAAACTTCCTCAGCCGTCTCAGGAAGAAGAGGGCTGCTGTGTCTTCTTCAGCAATGCGTCAGTGTGTGTGGACCAGGAAGATCGTCACTGATGTTGACACTGAGGAACTTGAAGCTGCTTACCCGCTCCACTGGTGTATTCTCGTGGTGATGGGAGTGTGTTCCCTGATCTGTCTCCTGAAATCTGTCACCAGCTCCTTGATCTTGTCAATGTTTAGTGAGAGGTGGTTCTCCTGACACCATTTAGTCAGGGTGCTCACCTCCTCTCTGTAGGCCGTCTTATGGTTATCGGTGATCAGGCCTATTACGGTTTTGTCATCATGAAATTTGACAATGACATTGGAGCTGTGTGTGGTCAAGTTTGTACAAGGAGTACAGGAGTGGGCTGAGGACACAGCCTTGATGAAGGCCAGTTTTGAGGTCAGAGGGGATGAAGTGTTGTTGCCCATTCTGACCACCTGACTTCTGCCTGTCAGGAAGTCCAGGTTCCAGCTGCACAGAGATCTGTTTAGTCCAAGAGTCTGGAGCTTCAATCAATAAATCTTTCATTTGTCACAGACACTGTTAAATGCCGTGAAATGGCACCCCTCGGACCATAAACACATATCACATTCAAGTGAAGACAGATCGAAGAGGTAGTAAAGAGAAAAGGGAACAACATGATACACAAGGAAAGTTAGCTCAAAAAAAGAACCCCTCTCAGACTGTCCTTCAGTAGGGCAGTGTGAGACCCGGGAGACAAAAAGCCCTAGCATCAAGAACATAAACTGGACATGACATTGCAATGGGCAGGGAACAGGGAATGTTGAGGTGTCCTATGTAGGCAACAGCCATCTGCCCCTGCTGCTTCGCAACAAGTGTGGTACTATGGTGTTGAATACTGAGCTGTAGTCCACAAACAGCATTTTTCGTATTTTGAAGCATGAAGGAATCACAGACTGACAGGGGTAGAGGTTGAAAATGTCTGGGGAAAAAACGGAGAGGTAGTATTTGCATGCACGGAGCACACGGACTGGGATGGCATCAGGACCCACAGCCTTACGAATATTAACCCATCTGAAGGATCGGGTTACATCCGCGAACATCGCTATTAATCCAAGGTTTTTGGTTGGGGTAGATGCGGATTGTTTTTGACGGTCCTACAATCCTTTACACACTTCCTGATGAAACAGGTTACAGTTTCTATGTCTTCATTCAGACGCTGCCCGGAACATGTCCCAGTCCATGGGATCAAAACAGTCCTGAAGTGTAGCGTCTGATTGGTCCCACCAGCACTGAATTGTCCTGAGGGTGGATGCTTCCTGTTTCAGTGTCTGCCTATAAGCGGGCAGCAGCAGAATAGAAGAGTGATCTGATTTGCCAAAGGGTGCGCAGGGGAGAGATTTGTAAGCATCCCGGAAGGGAGAATAACAGTGGTCCAGTACACGATCACGAGTGTTGAGTGCTCAATAGCAAGACTAAAGGATTGTCATGAAAAGGGACAACCCTGTCTAATACCTTTTTAGTACTGATATGGGTTCAAACCTCCCCCGTCTTTTACAATCACATAAAACTTCAGAATATAATAATTGAATATATGATAAAAAAATTCCCCAAACCCCACATTTTTTAAAACTTCAAACTGATAAATGTAATTAACCCTTTAAAAAGCTTTATCTTGATCTAACCAGAGCACACCTATGTCAATAT
>CM065661.1:2491948-2499448 GCA_033220385.1 Triplophysa yarkandensis | reverse complement strand
ATAAACCTATCATTTGGAATTATTGACTGATCGTTTCTTTGTCAGCAGACAAACATTACAAAATCAGCAGGGGATCATATACTGTTTCCTTCACTGTATAAGTAAAAAAAAGCTTTGGTGCTGTTACACAGAGTTTGAGGAGTTGTTGTGTATCATGTTTCTACAGATCCGTATCAGATTTTGGGACCCGCCAGCAGCAGATTGGCCAATCCAGGTAACGACCAGCAGCACTACAAAAAACAACAACACATCATATCACCAAATTCATTGTCATTACAAAACAATGTTTCAGAAATGAATGACTTTCTGCCAATAAGAGTTCAGAATAGAATTAAAATAAAGAATGTGTGTGTGTTTAGGTTCTGGTCAGATCCAGTTGTGGCAGTTTCTCCTGGAGCTTCTGTCTGATAGCTCAAACTCATCCTGCATCACATGGGAGGGCACCAACGGAGAGTTTAAGATGACGGACCCTGACGAGGTGGCCCGTCGCTGGGGCAAGAGGAAAAGCAAACCAAACATGAACTACGACAAGTTGAGTCGAGCTCTGCGCTACTACTACGACAAAAACATCATGACTAAAGTGCACGGCAAACGCTATGCATACAAGTTTGACTTCCACGGCATCGCTCAGGCTCTGCAGCCTCACCCTCCGGAGTCACCTGTCTACAAATACCCTGCGGATCTACCCTACATCAGCTCATACCACCCTCATCCCCAGAAGATCAACTTTATGACCCCTCCGACGATGCCGGTCACCTCCTCTGCTTTCTTTGCCACCCAAAGCCCTTACTGGAACTCCCCCATGGCGGGCATCTACCCCACCACTTGCCATCCCCCCGCACACATGAGCTCCTTCTACTTAAATGTCTTAGAGGCAGTACCTGAACAAGGTTTCAATTAAACATATCTTGTGCACATCTAGATGTGCAAACACATCTAAACTCTGTCTGAGAAACCTTCTAGTAGTGTATTTAAAAGAAGAGAAACTGAAGAGTCTAACAGAAAAACACTATCTAGTGGGAAAAGAAAGAAATATAACCATGAAAACTGAAATGCATGATCAGTTTTTGAATAATCTATTTGTTTATGCATTAAATGATGAGCGATGAGAGGCTTCAAGAGAGAGGGAGAGGTAACATATATGTGAAGTAAGACAGTATGTGATGAGAATGACCTATATATTTATCAGTATTCTATTGTATGTAAGGCAAGGCACGTTTATTTATATAGCACATTTCATACACAGTGGCAATTCAAACATTTAGAGTAGTTTATATTAGAGGAAAATTTTGAAAATAAGAATAAAACATGGAATTTAAAAAACTTCTAGCAGACGCTTTTATCCAAAGCGACTTACAAATAGTCGAGGAGTCAATGAAGCGGTAAATAACAGAGATAACAATACGTGTACAAGTGCTACGACAAGGTTACCACGTTATACAAAGCGAGATAAAACCTGTAGGGGAGGAAAAAGGTCAAACTTTAAAATAATTTTATATTTGTTTTAAAATGAATATTAAAAAAATAAAATAAAATTGTTATAGATAAAATATAGCGTAGTCAGTTAGGAGGAAGTAAAGTGCTCACGTTATAAACACAAAGTTGTACGGATGAGTTGTGAGTCTAGATTGAAATGTTGCTAATGTGTAAGAGCATCTGATCTCTTCTGGAAGCAGGTTCCGCCTGTGGGCTGCATTACATCTAAAGGGGGATTCTTTTTGTTTTGTGTGAACCCTTGGAAGGTCTAACTGACGTGATCCTGATGATCCGAGTGCTCGGTTGGGTTTATAGTCAGTATGCAGATCTGTAAGGAATTTAGGTCCTTGACCATTTCATGATTTATAAACAAGTCCTTTAAAAGCAATCCTAAATGGTCTGGAGGCCAGTGTTATGACCTGAGGATTGGTGTGATGTGCTTAGATTTGATAGTTTTAGACAGAATCCTGGCAGCGTTCTGGATGAACTGTAACTGTCTAATGGTCTTCTTGGAAGACCGGTGAAGAGACCATTACAACAATCCACCCTGCTGGTGATAAATGCATGAACAAGTTTCACTAAGTCTTGACTGGAAATAATAGATGTAACGCTTGCAATGTGTTTGAGATTAGACACATAAGGTGTTTTGTTTCTTAGAAAACTGGAAGTGTCCTTTTTTTAATGGCCTCAAACCTTTATAAATGGAGGTGGATTTTTTAAACCAGTGCCTTACAGGAAACACCTGAAGTATGTGTTTTCATTGGTAGTATTACAATTATTATTACTATTTTAATGCCTGAGTCGCGAACGCTGTGCGTTTGTTAGAGTAAAGAATTCAATGTTACGTTTCTTTTTCTTTAATAGATGTATAACTTTTACACAGAGATCAACTCAACCAGCCAAAGACATTTTATAACAGATAAAGTGTAGAATGAAGGTCTTTGTCATTTACATGTGTTTGGTCTGATGTTCTGAGATTGTTGACAAAGGGAAAACATCATATACTTTATAAATCATATGGTTTTCTACTGAATCATTAAAATAAGAAGCTTTTATGAAACTCTTTGTGTCGTAAAGCACTTGTATTGTCTATTGTTTCATGTATGAACTAGAGCACATAGGGTTGTTGACTCAACACGCACGTGTGTGTGTGTGTGTGTGTGTGTATATTCAGAGACTACTTCTGTGTTTCCACAACAAAGTCATGACATGAGTTGATTTCTCTCTCGCTGTCTCTACAGTGACAAACACAAATGTAACTTATGTTTTTGTTGAAGGAGGAACACATGAAATGACACAACGCCGCAGATAACTACGATTCTGCACAAGAACACATTTACAAGCGCAGGGAATATTATTAAACTTACTGATCTGAGGTTTCTCCTCTTTCACTGTCGTCTGTATTCCTCCTCCAGCTGAAGTTTCTCGGTGTCTTTCAGGCGCGTTTGTGGCTCGCTGCACCTCTGGACCTCATCGAAGAAGTGAAAGTCAGCGGCCAGCTTCCCGATGGTTGTGTTGAAGAGCACAGGTTTGAACTCATAACCCCACATTATCTCCTGCGGCACGTAAGATGTTCGGCTCTGACATGTGGCGGCGGTGGACTCCATTGTTCCGTTCAAAGTGACCAGCAGCTCAAACTGTTGCGTCTCCAGGTTGTCAGCCGTGAGACCAGCCAGTGGGCTTCTTTCGTCCAGCACGTGACAGAAGGTAAGAGGCATGAGAAGAAAGGGACATTCATTGCTGGAGTCCAGCTGAAACTCTAGGGTGGCCTGACGGATGAGGGTGTTCTCGCCCTCTCGAGTGACGTGGGGCGACAGCAGTTTGCCCGAGAGCTGACACTGAATCAAAAGACTTTTTCTCATGTTTGCCACTCGTACCATCAGACACCGCTTGCCCTGATAATCACAAACCACCACTGACTGGCTGAACTTTACACTCTCAGCACGCTTCTTAGGCCGCGCCAGCTTGGCTAGAAACGCTCCGGTCACAAAGATCTCAGCTAGTCCTGTGACGACTAGCTGAATAACCAGGGCCAGTATAGCGCCGGGACATTCCTCTGATACGTACCGGAAGCCGTAGCCGATGGTGGTCTGCGTTTCCAGAGAAAACAAGTAGGCGCCAGTCAGTGTGTCCACGTTAATCACGCAGGGCGTGTGATTGGACGACTGGTCAGGGTGGAAGTCACCGTTTCTCAGGCCTATGAGGTAGAAGATGACACCGAAGAGAAACCACGTCATGATGAAGGTGGAGGCGAACAGGGTGATCTTATAACGCCATTTCATGTCCACCACAGTGGTCCAGATGTCATGTAGGAAGAGCTTAATCATGCCCTCCACATTGTCGATTTTTACGTTATTGTGGCCGCTTTTGGAAACAACTCTGAGTATTTTATTGCTCATGATTCCTAGAGCTGGGAAACGAAGCCACAACAGAACGTTAATATCTTACCGTCTGTAAATCAAACATCTTCCCTCTCAAGTTAATCAAAACTCTTGAGTTGAAAATTAACCGAATCACCTCAAACTTGACCAAAGCACACCTACAGTATTGTACAGATTCATGTTTAACTGTAAATATAACATTTGCCTTACGCGGTTCTGTCCGTCCGGGAGCTGCAATGTAAAGCTGTCAGGCGTCCGTGTCCCAGTTCTTCTATTGTGTTGGTGTAGGTCGCTCTTCAGTCTTGACACAATGCATTGATATCGAGGAGGGTTGAAAGGAACTAAAGGAGAATTACAGTATAATGACAGCACCTGTTGTGCTGGTTCTCTCAAACTCCTCCTTCTCGTCCCAGACTGTTATGAGGTCAAACACTCTTCAGTCTCTTCTTAAACAGTTTTTCAGACATTGCATCTGGGGGTAAGAGACGAGAACTTTATAACTACATTGTTCAATCAGTCTAAAGTATTCTTTAAACAGAATGTGTTAAATAAACGTCTTCTCATGAGAGTCGGAAGTTAAGAGACTCAGACGCACAAACGTCTCAGAATGTTTAACTCAGACTCAGATCTGATTCTGACCTTGAGGTAATGGGACACAGTTTGAGTCTGCTAGGAACAGGAACAGGAAGTGGCTGTGATCCCAAACTCTATACTTCCTGAAACCTGGAATGTCAGCACTTCTAAAATCAGATGCTAATGTTCATTCATATGGAAATAGTAATGAGAGTTACTAGTTTCTGTTTAGAAGTTAATGAATAATATCACAGGAATGGTTTATGGTGTGGAAAATCCACAAGAGAAGGACAGAAATGGCATTCTTATATAAACACACACTTGTCTCACTTTTACACAGTTCCACATTATCCCTTGAAGTTCTTAAACAATAATGAAGAATTAACCAAAGCAATACATATTTAATGTCAACCACACTGGTCCAGAAGACAACCTCATTCCACAGAGAATGTGTTTAAAATGTGTTTAAATGTGACCCTTTGCGTGTGTGTGTGTGTGTGTGTGTGTGTGTGTGTGTGTGTGTGTGTGTGTGTGTGTGTGTGTGTGTGTGTGTGTGTGTGTGTGTGTGTGTGTGCGGTGTGTGTGTGCGTGTGTGTGTGTGTGTGTGTGTGTGTGCGGTGTGTGTGCGGTGTGTGTGTGCGGTGTGTTTGTGTGTGCGGTGTGTGTGTGTGCGGTGTGTGCGGTGTGTGTGTGTGTGCGGTGTGTGCGGTGTGTTTGTGTGCGGTGTGTGTGTGTGTGTGCGGTGTGTGCGGTGTGTGTGTGTGTGTGTGTGTGCGGTGTGTGTGTGTGCGGTGTTTGTGTGTGTGCGGTGTGTTTGTGTGTGCGGTGTGTGTGTGTGTGTGTGTGTGTGCGGTGTGTGTGCGTGTGTGTGTGTGTGTGTGTGTGTGCGGTGTGTGTGCGTGTGTTTGTGTGTGTGTGTGTGTGTGTGTGTGTGTGTGCGGTGTGTGTGTGTGTGTGTGTGTGTGTGTGTGTGTTTGTGTGTGTGTGTGTGTGTGTGAGATTCATAAGCCACTGTGCCAGTTAATGTCCCTGTACAGTCCACTGGGCCGTGTTTATTTCCGGCCTTTTTGTGTGTCCAAGTCTCTCTCTGGCATCAGTAATTCCTGAGAGAATCGGCTTTTGTCTATTTTACAGACTTCAGCAGAGGTGTGAGAAAGCTTTTCATTTCACTACGAGTTCAGTTGTGTTCTGGTGGTTAGGGAGTGGGACTTTTAAGAAGAAAGTTTTTGGTCCGACATTATAAAGTGGTTAGTTCCTTTCCTCAATTCTAATAGTTCAGCTGCTGTGTTTTACTCATGATACAGCACCGCTATAAGCGCTTCAATCAACGGCTCTGTGTCTCTTTAAACCCCCTTAGCAAAGTAAACATACAGCAGTGACAGTTAGGTATAACTTTTAAGGATTTTTCTTGATGAAAACTTAAACATAATTTATACAAATTAATATGAGTAAAAAATAAAAGCAATACAGTTCTGAGGTCTTGGGTGTATTGTGAATGAATCAAAGGTACTCTGTTTTGGGGTTGTGCCAAACAATGCCCTTTAGCTGTGATTAATTCAAGATACAGCCTAGCCTCACAAACCTTATTGCTTAATGAGAGTAAACATACTCTATTTAAATTACTTTTAACCTATAAAATGTGTTGGTTTATGTATTTTAAGTGTCACAAATATAAAGCCACCTGCATATGTCTGAAGCAGTTTTCATTTCACACTTCACTTTTCTGGAAAAGTTATCATTTCTATCGGTCTCTCGAACCTGAACCTGCTGGATGTCATCTTTATATTTGAGTGCTGAGCGAATCTTTACCTGCTGAACTTACGGCGCAGTGCAATGGACTTTCCCTCTACAGCGGCTGTCAACCGGTTCACATTGCAGTCACAGGTGGATTCTTTCTTCCTGCTTTTGAGGTCCTGCCCCACCCCTCCAAACTGCTGGCAGAATTGCCCCCTCATGAGGCGGTGACCCGGAAGCGGGAGGACCCGGAAGAGAGTGATATCTACCGCCTAGGTGGGGTATGCTCAAGGCGGATGTCACAACTTGCCTTATCCCTCTGTGGTCAGCAGGTGATAAAGTCCCTGTGTGCTGCATTTCTCCCCGGCAACCTGAACTAGACAGCCTATCCCAGGGTTGTTTAGCCTATATGCCATTTGGACAGGCACAGGTACACCTGTTTACCTCGCCGAATAACTCCCATTGTTAGTTGTGGTACTCCTTGACCAAGGGCCTGCTCTGCACGGATGCCCTGATACACAGCTGGTCCCGGGAAAAGCGGAAGTATGCCTTCCCCCATTAAGCCTTGTTGCATAGCTCTTTTGCAAGGGCAGGGAAGAGGTGCATCGAGTCTGTCTGTTAATTGCACCTTGCAGGCCTAATCAGGCTTGGTTCTCAGAGCTAATAACTCTGACACAACTCCCTCCTTCAGGCCCAGTGGAAGGGCACTGTGTGGCACCCACAACCAGACCTCTAGAACCTCCATGTCTGGCCACTGGATGGGACAAGGAGACCCTGAACGAATTGCCTCGAATTTGTGGCGGACACAATCGTTCAGGCAAGGGCCCCGGCCTCTAGGCGCCTTTGTACCTCCAAGTGGCGCCTCTTCTTGTCTTGAGAGATGTGCGATCAGCACGGTGGTGTCATTTCTCAGGGAGAAACTAAAGAGAAACCTTTCGCCATCCACGTTCAAGGCGCGAGGCGGGTGAATCACACACACACACACACACACACACACACACACACAGACACACACACACACACACACACACACACACACACACAAACACACAAACACACACAACAAACACGCACTGATCTGAAGGACACAGCAATGGTCTGGAAACATACTGTGCCAACTTCCTATCCAAGAAATACAGCAGCCGCTCTCTCAGTCAGAGACCAGAAGACAATCCAAGGCACACACACACACACACACACACACACACACACACACACACACACACACACACACACACACACACACACACACACACACACACACACACACACACACACACACACACACACACACACACACACACACACACACACACACACACACACACACACACAC
>CM065661.1:2486948-2489448 GCA_033220385.1 Triplophysa yarkandensis | reverse complement strand
ACTCAAGTAAATGTAACGAAGTAAATGAAATGACCTACTCACGCACCTCTAGTTTATACTGTATATTCATGCAAAAAAAGCAGAACATTTAAAGGCAGAAAGGCCTCATTTTTGCCGGATCTGATTAAAGGCATTAGATTTGTCATATATATTTACATCAATGGTATATTTCATACTTTATAGTATACTGCACAGTGCTTTTCATACTTTATAGTATACTTTAAATTATATTTCATACTTAATAGTATACTGCAGAGTATATTTCATACTTTAAAAGTATACTTTACAGCATGTTTCGTTGTTTATAGTATACTGCAAAGTATGTTTCATACTTTATAGTATACTTTACAGCATGTTTCATACTTTATAGTATACTCCACGGCATGTTTCATACTTTATAGTATACTCCACGGCATGTTTCATACTTTATAGTATACTTTACAGTATGTTTCATACTTTATAGTATACTCCACGGTTTGTTTCATACTTAATAGTATACTTAACGGTATGTTTCATACATTATAGTATACTTTACAGCATGTTTCGTACTTTATAGTACACTGCACAGTATGTTTCATACTTTATATTATACTTAACAGTATGTTTCATACTTAATAGTATACTTAACGGTATGTTTCATACTTTATAGTATACTTTACAGCATGTTTCGTACTTTATAGTATACTGCACAGTATGTTTCATACTTTATAGACACTTTATAGTATACTGCAAAGTATGTTTCATACTTTATAGTATACTGCACAGTATGTTTTATACTTTATGGTATACTGCACAGTATGTTTCGTAATTTATAGTACACTGCACAGTATGCTTCATACTTTATAGTATACTTTAAAGCATATTTCGTACCTAATAGTATACTTTGCAGCATGTTTCGTACTTTATAGTATAATTTACAGTATGTTTCTTTATAGTATACTTTACAGTATGTTTCTTTATAGTATACTTTACAGTATGTTTCATACTTTATAGTATACTTTACAGCATGTTACGTACTTTATAGTGTACTTTACAGTATGTTTCATACTTTATAGTGTACTTTACAGTATGTTTCATACTTTATAGTATCCTTTACAGCATGTTTTGCTCTTTATAGTATACTTTACAGTATGTTTCGTACTTTATAGTATACTTTACAGTATGTTTCATACGTTATAGTACACTGCACAGTATGTTTCATACTTTATAGTAAACTTTACAGTATGTTTCGTACTTTAAAGTATACTTCACAGTATGTTTCGTACTTTATAGTATCCTTTACAGCATGTTTTGCTCTTTATAGTATACTTTACAGTATGTTTCGTACTTTATAATACTTTACAGTATGTTTCGCACTTTATAGTATACTTAACAGTATGTTTCATACGTTATAGTGTACTGCACAGTATGTTTCATACTTTATAGTAAACTTTACAGTATGTTTCGTACTTTAAAGTATACTTCACAGTATGTTTCGTACTTTATAGTAAACTTTACAGCATGTTACATACTTTATAAATGCACAGACACATAATCAGTAGAGGACACTGGTTGGTGGGACTTCAGGGCATGCGCAGGTGCTTAACTTCTACACGAGTTATGAGATCACACGATATAACCCGATAAAGAGCTTTTTAAGAGCCGTCACATTCTACTACTGAATAAAGATTTTTCTATCTCAAGTCAAATGTAAAAACTGAATCTCTGTAATTATAAAACTTGCCTGTCATTTAACTAAATACATTATGTCTTATACGTATCAATGCAAACAATTAGGTTTGAGTTTAGAATTAATATTCAAGGATTTAAAAAATATAAAACAAGGTTCTGAGTGTTTCATAAAAGCATTTTTCTTACTATTGTAAAAAATGTTAGCATTTTAAAATGTATTTTTTTAATATTATTATACTGTAACGCCCCGCCTAAAAAAATGCAGAAATAAGAAAAACCATATAGAATTAATTCATAACAGAACATTCGGACGCTGTTCATTCTCTGGTCTCTCTCTCTCTCTCTGGTCTCTCTCTCTCTCTCTCTCTCTCTCTGGTCTCTCTCTCTGGTCTCTCTCTCTCTCTCTGGTCTCTCTCTCTCTCTCTGGTCTCTCTCTCTCTCTCTCTCTCTCTCTGGTCTCTCCTCTCTCTCTCTCTCTCTCTCTCTCTCTGGTCTCTCTCTCTGGTCTCTGTCTCTCTCTATCAATCTCTCTCTCAATCTCTCTCTCAATCTCTCTCTCTGGTCTCTCTCTCTCTCCTCTCTCTCTCTCTCTGGTCTCTCTCTCTCTCTCTCTGGTCTCTCTCTCTCTGGTCTCTCTCTCTCTGGTCTCTCTCTCTCTCTCTCTCTCTCGCTCTCTGCTCTCTCTGGTCTCTCTCTCTCTGGTCTCTCTCTCTCTCTGGTCTCTCTCTCTCTCTGGTCTCTCTCTCTCTCTCTCTCTCTCTCTCTCTCTCTCTCTCTCTCTCTCTGCTCTCTCTCTCTCTGGTCTCTCTCTCTCTGGTCTCCTCTCTCT
>CM065661.1:2439932-2484932 GCA_033220385.1 Triplophysa yarkandensis | reverse complement strand
CACCGTCTCAGCATTCAAAGAGACTTGTGTAGACACTGGTGTAGAGCTATGACACATGCACATGTATTTTATTGTATAAGTAATTTAATGTGAAATACCATTATTAAATAAATTGCACATTTAGAAATCTGTGAATAGCTTCACCTGTTGCCGTAGGCGACCATTCCATACCACACGGCATTGGCCAGCATACAGAGGTACATGAGCACGCAGCAGCAGGTCATTCGATGTAGTCGTGTAAAGGGACTGCGTGGAGGTCGTTCCCATAGCGACAACCACACATGGCTCTCACACACGGCCCTCTGCAGCTCCCAGGTAAGTAGGCGGGGCCAGTAATGCAGCTCCGCCTCTTCTGCAGGGACACACAGCAAGTGCAGAGATTAGACGACAGGAAGTGTGGCTCACACAGGATAACATGTAAGGGTGTCAAAGCTCACCCGAGGCTTCAACCTCTATCTCAACCCTGCCGTCCGTCTTCTCATTATCAACCGAGAGCCACTCCTCAACCAGAAAGAAAAAAGTGCTGCCCGTCTGCAAATCCTTTATCAGAATGTACTGAAGTAACCAAGCTGGAGAGAGACCTGAGAGAGAGACAGATAGTGAGTCAGGTGGAGTCTGTAATACTATAGAGCATCCACGGATGGGATGGGTACCTTTGTTGTCGTGCCACGTGCGGATCTTGAGCACGCTGCCCAGGCTCGTATCCGTGGCGATGTGGAAGATATCCAGGCTATTACGAGCGAACGCTCCGACGCTGTCTAGATGTCGGTGCCCGCTGCGGCCATCGGTGCCGTGGAGACTGATGCCAACGTGGGCTGTCGTGCCTGGACGGGTTAAAACAGTGTTTGAAAGCGGGTGGGCAAGTTCAAAGATTGAACTCTCCCGTCAGGGGAGAATATTAACTTTCTGGATGGAAAGTACATAATTCTGTTTGATCTTTTCTTTTGTTTTCCTGTATTGATGTAAAATTTATCAAATGAGACTTTCTATTCCGTCCGTTATTGTGCATTCAGTCACTGCAACTTTAAATATTTGCGATACAATCTCTTTTTTCAGATGTCAGACACACATATTGTGGACCTCACCTGCTCCGTATGCCCAGCCGGTCTTCACCTGGACCTCATATTTGTAGAGACCGTCCCTTCCGCAGAGTGGAACCACTGATGCCCTTCTCAGGTCCATTTCATCCAGCTTACGCATTATAGCACCGGCCACAGCGTAACACAGAAGACCCATCACACAGACCAGAACCACCACCAGACTGTTATTGACTGAACGCTCCTGTCAAAATAAACACCAGAACATTTACAAACCTCTCTGAATAATCTGAAAAACTCAAATTAAAATGCATATAAAACTCACAGGGATGATGAAGGAGACGGAGTCGAGGGGAATGAACAGGCTCGCCGCAAAAGCGGTGAGGTGACGCGTAAGACACACGGCGCGGTTTGCGCTGGTTTCTGGGAGCGGAATCATGCCGTCAGTCCGCCACTGTTTGGCGCTCTCGCTGAAATACTGACAAAGAGATGTGAACACGGCCACCTCCACACGGGTCAGATCAGGGTCGCCTGGCCCGCATCCGGTGGACACGTTTATGAAGTGGTCGTGCGTGGTGTCATATGAACTGGAGATAAGAGAATAATGGTAAAAATTAACAGAAAAATAATCACTTGTGAATGATTTAGCCAGGTTTATTGTAACATTTAGTATTTTCTAAATTTTCAAACAGCAGATTAACATTTTGCATTTCACATGATGTCACTATTTCATCATTCATAGCTGGAATTATTTCAAACAAAAATACCAAAGCACAAAAACTTTAAAATAGAAAATTTATGTTTTTAGTTTGATTATTTATTTTATTAAAACAGATATAAAATTCTACTCCCAAATATTATATTAATAACTACACTAAAACAGTCTGAAAGGAATTATAATGATATTATTTGCCCGTTTATTTGTTGTTATAGTTGAAGTTTGGACGCTGCCTCCGAATCAATTTTGAAATCATTGTGTCCTGCTGTCTTTTATCCTCCATTTATACAGAACATAAGTTGTATTCCTAACATTTATGAATTTCTCTCGAGTCTATATTAATTAGTATGCCCATTGATGTTCATTTAAAAAGCAAAGGATCATTCAGCCACATCCTTTAGTACAGAAGAACTCTTATCATCCTTTAGTACAGAAGAACTCTTATCATCCTTTAGTACAGAAGAACTCTTATCTGAGCCACTCCAAACCCTTGCATGCAATATTCCAGCACTGAAATCTCCACTCATGAGTTTTCTTACTTTGGAGATAGAAAGAACGTGTAGCGCCGCTGATCTTGATCCCGGCCCCGTGTCATATTGAGTGTGATGTGCTTTGCGTCAGTGCTGTTGAATTCATTGGGCCACTCGGAGGTGTGCAGGTAAGCTGTGATTGACGGATCTAATTCCCACCTCTGTGGAGAGTCTGAGCAGGAAAAAGACATTTTTCACAAATGGACTTTATCAAAAACTCAAACACATTGTTAATCGATAACTAGGATAATTTAAGTACATTTGAGGAACAAAAATGAATTGTTTCTGTTGCTCCCTGGTGGCAGTGCAGGCTTCTTACCATCTAACACGGTGAAGTTGAGTTGAATGTAAATCCCGGCCTGTCTGTTGGTATTCCCGGTGCTCACCCTCACAATAACAGAACTGCAGTGAGTGATGTTCTCAGCCCCAGCGGATGGCAAGACGCCCTCTATTACATTTCCCGCCAGCCCCGCCGCACTTCCATTATTAACAGCCACCGTTATGGCCTGACTCTCATCCAAATCTGAAATTGGAATCTGTGTGCCGTTCACAGTGCGAAACTCCATAGACGCCACCTCGGTAGACACGGTGTAATTTGCTACGTAATTGAAGGGAAATGGATTCGGCTCTACTTGAAAGAGCAGCTGAACGATTCCGTCCTCGCTGCCGGCCCCCAGTGGCAGCACGCCCCCCGCCGCCCGTCCCAGGCTGGCGTTAAACGCCCGAGGGATGGAGAAACGGCGGCACTCAGGCGCATCGCTCTCACCGTAGCAAAGCAGGCTCTGAGGGTCTGCTCGTTTGCCGGCAGCAGCGATCTCAGCCCCGCGGAGGATCAGGGGCTCTTCGTTGAGGACTCGGCCGAGCATGAGAATTCTCATGAGCTCGGAGGACAGGGTGTATGCTTTAGCGGCAACCCGCAGCGGGTGATGCTGCTCTTCTGAAAGGATCTGAAACTGATGGTAGTTGCCACGGTCTTCAGCCTCAAGAGAAGGAGAAGATGCTGCCTGACTCACCTGATGGATTAGGTCACCTGAGGAGGGAAGATTAAACTTTTTAAAGAACATTCATTTATGTTGAATTACAAAAACCCAAAACATTGTTCTCAGAAAATGTGAAGGTCATGGCATGTGAAGGTCATGGCACACACTGTAGTGAAGTGAAGTGAAGTGAAGTGTTGCAAAGAATGGTGCTCTGCATTTAGCCCATCCCAGTGCACAAACACAGTAAGTGAACACACACACACACACACACTGTGAACACACACCCGGAGCAGTGGGCAGCCTTGCTCAAGGGAACCACCTCAGTCGTGGTATTCCTGCTGGTTCCGAGTCTCTAACCAGAAACCTTTGGATCACGAGCCCAAGACTCGAACCACCAGGCCACGACTGCCCCCCATGTTGAAAGCAAGTATCACACAGTTTATTGAAATGTTCAGTATAGAGAGAATTTCAATTTTCAATTTAGTGAGAAAATGGGGACTGTACAAACAAGTGTTATTTTCAGACTATGCGCTCTTTGAGCATTTGTTTATTTGAGCATAACATGAACACGAATCGGATGATTGAATCTGCAAAAAGCTTCACACACATGCATATAGATGGAGTGTTTGTGACTTACCCATGATATTGAGAATGTTGTCTGCTATCTCAGTAGGGGTCACTGTACCCTGTTTAGTGTCTGTCTGAAGAATCTCTAACATTGACTCGAGTTTATCCAGGGTGCTGTTCTGACACTCTTCACACACAAACTCTCGACTCACAGCCTGCAAACAAACAGGTCTTTTATTGAGACTCTTTCTTTGGATCACAGTGTGAGGGTAACCTTTATCTCGTCTAATGTGAAGGAGCGTCTCTCACTTGTCTAATGTTAAAGTAACACCTCTATGTTCTGCAAAGGATTGTCTCGCTCTCTAGAATGTATCTTTTTTTCTAACATGATAATAACAGCCCCCCCTCTACTTATGATATGATAGTAATACCTCTAATATGATAGTAATACCTCTCATGTGATGGTAAAATATCTGTCTTCTTTATTGTGATGGTTACATCTCTCTCTCTTGCATTAATAGTTACAGCTCTATCTTTTCTCATGTGATGGTAACACATCTATTCCCTCATGTGATGGGAATACCTCTATTTTCTCATGTGATGGTACACATCTATTCTCTCATGTGATAGGAATACCTCTCTTTTTTCTCATGTGATGATAACACCTCTTTCTTCTCTCATGTGATGGTGACCACTGTATGTTCTCTTGTGTGATGGTAACATTTCTCCCCCTTTTCCCTAATGTGATGGTAACATCCCCTCCCTTTTCTAATGTGATAGTGACAACTCTCTCGTCTAATGTAATGGTTACATCACATACATTCTCTTTTTCATGTGGTTGTGAAATCTCTGTCTTCTCTAATGTGAAGGTAACACCTCTCTCTTCTGTCATGTGATGGTGACCACTGTATGTTCTCTAATAAGATGGTAACACCTCTATCTTCTCTCATGAGATTGTAACACCCCTCTTATGTCTTAAGTGTAATGGTAACACCCCTCTCTCTTCTCTAATGTGATGGTAACACCTCTCTCACCGTGCATTGTGCCAGGGCTGCAGATGTCTGCTGAATGTCATTGACAGTTATCAGGTCCAGTGATGTCAGCGCTCTGGTGATGTTTCCTCTGATGCTCACTCTGTACTGACGCTCTGCCTTCGACACGCGTTCACGTCTGCGGGACACACTCTGCTCATACTGCACACGCACAAAAGGCCAGGATGAACAACTGAACAAATGACTGAAAAGGATGAAGTGACGAGTGGATGAAAGAATGGCGTCACCTCATTAAGAACAGTGATGAGAGCCAGCGAGAGCTCCCGAACTCTCTGCGAGTCTCCCTGTCGGAGAAGATCTCTCAGAGTAGAGTCCGTCACGTTACTCAACCAGTGAGGAAGACTATCAAAACCTTTAGGAACCTTTGGCAAGACGACTTCCATCGACCTGACACACAACCCCAAATGTGAATTTATACATTATACGCAAGTCGCTTCTGAGAACATCATGATATAAAACGACTGTCGCTTACGTATTAATGGCCATGGCTGATGCCCCCTGGTGGTCTTCCACCATGACTGAAGCGGTCACTCTGTGCTGAGCTGAGCTGAAGCCAGGGGGCAAAAATGCAGAATGTTCTGGACTCGTTCCCTTATACACACAGAACTCCTCGCAGTATAGATCTGAACAGCGTACCACCATCAGACTATAGACTAAAGGAGACTCTATCTCATCCAAATCAGCATAACCTGAAAAAGAAAAATGCCCTTTTAGTACCTACAATATTATGCAAATAAACAATGTGAGCAATCCGACCATTTCTTTGCCTCACCTGAACAATTGAAATGAACTCTTTCTATCAGCGTGCGCACCTGAGACCCCTGCCCATCCGGCCACAAAGAACATGCTCCTCCCGCTGGTGGCAGATTGGGGTGGAGCTCGATATAAGCCACGCCCTCACGATCCATACTGTCATCTTTCACTTGGAGGCTGAATATGTAAGAGTCGCCGTCACGTAGGATGCCCTGCCTCAGCACAAGATGCATGCTGTCACTGCCGGTGGTGGTCGTGTTCAGATCCAACACCAATGTCTCATTCCGTCCTGTCATCGCCGTCCAGCGCTGAAAGATGCAAAATTTTGTTATTAATTATGTTAATTAATTCATATATATTTTGTTATTAATTAGAATATTAATTATATTATGAAATATGGCACTACTTGACGAGGTGTTTACGTTAATATTTGTGTTTATAAACATTTGATAATGTGTTTTTCCTGGCAACAAAAATTGGATAAACATTTAGATAGATGTTTGTAAATATATGACAGTGGCCTTCCACTGACCTCCTTCTCACTGATCTCAGAACAGCTATATGAGCATGATATTTACTGTCTCTGGCTCATTAGAGCGAGCCTCGAGGATTGAGCACAGTGAGCGCTTCACAGCTTAGTCACCAATGTGTGTCTGTATGTTCTTAACAAAGTTTGGCATGTCGATAAAAGCTAATGCAGCGGAACACATCACATCATGATTATGACATCACCCCACACGCCCGCTCCGAGTATAGAACCATAACATCAGTGTCCGTCTAAACATTATAAGAATGCTTGATTTCACTCTTGGATGACATCATTCTTTTATCAATCTTTTATAGTGCGACTCTTGTCAATATTTTATGACGGCATGTTAACTTTCGGGTAAATCACGGAACGCAAATATGTCATTTGTAATGTTTGAATTCTATGAGAGAACTATTATTTTTATTACATCAGTGATCGGATATGTGATATCCAAGGATGGATTTAAATGGGAAGTTCACCCAATAATAACAATTTTATCATCATTTATTCCCTCTCATGTCTTTTAAAACCCCAAAAGAAGAACCAAAAAGACGGATATGTATGGGTTGTTTAGTTATCAACGTTCTTCAAAACATCTTAATTTGAAAAAATTCAAGGTAATTTATGACATTGTAGGCCACAGTGTCAGAAATTCAATTACAATGTTCCTTCTGATTAATGAAAACTTGTATTATTGTTAAAGTTTGAATCGATGTCTCTCACCCCTCGATGTGAGCTGTGACAGTTACTGCAGGTGCCAGCCAGGTAAACATAGGAGTTTTGACTAATCTCATAGCGAGATTGAGCTTTACACGACACGCACTCCAGCGAGACCATTGGAATCCGACCACTCTGTACCCACACCTTTGATCAAAACAGAACAAATCATTTAAGTGAAGATCAAATCATTTAAGACAATCAATGTTTTCTGACCATTACAACCAATGAATCTGATGATCATATATAAACAAAACATCAACTGAGATAACTGGATCTCTGCTCATGACAGACATAACATTCAGCTTGAATATTAAGATGATTTTTAATTGGTTTCTTCATTACCTCCGAAGCAATTAGACTTTAAAGTTAAATCAGTCGGGATGAAATTCTTTGCAATTAGAAAACATGACCTATAAAAGCTATGCTTTTAAATTCAGTCATGAATTTATTTTATAGGAAGGCTAATATCACATCAGACTCAGAATTGTGAAGGTGGGAAGGGGGTTAAAAGCAAGTAAATTAACTTATCAATTTCTTTCTTTCCATCCTGTGGTGTAAAATAGCATTATAATATTTGTACAATTAAAACGTGACATTTTTTAATTATGAGATATTTGAATAAATGGCAAGAAATCCACGTACAGTCTGTGATGTTGATTCTGGGGTCATGCCTTCTTTACTGACAGTCAGACGGAAGGTGTATTCAACATCAACCTCCAGCTCAGATCCAGAGATGCCCAGGACCGGGTCGCTCGGACCCAAGCCGAAATTGAGAGTGGAACAGTGAGCAGGACCCTGTAGGGTGTTGTGTAAAGTAAAATCAGCTTTGTTATCAGCAACAACATATCAAACATCTGTTCAGTCTGGGAATACATATATGTGCAGGTTTTTTAATCGGGTGACCATGACTGCACACCTTTAGGGCATATGAATAAAATGATAGTTCCCCTTCAAGCTGTTGCAAATCTGTATAACCTATTGTGTCAAACGCAAAAAAATATTGAGGAGTATGTGCACAGTGGAAGTCAATGTTGTTCAGTGTTGTCTACATTCTTCAAAATATAATATTTTCCCTTCTGCAGTAGAATGAAAGTTTTGGAACCTTTTTTTGGAGCTTAGTAACCTCACAGAAGTAATTTCCGTATCTCTGATA
Source organism: Triplophysa yarkandensis (assembly GCA_033220385.1). Taxonomy (NCBI): domain Eukaryota; kingdom Metazoa; phylum Chordata; class Actinopteri; order Cypriniformes; family Nemacheilidae; genus Triplophysa; species Triplophysa yarkandensis. The sequence continues at coordinate 2,476,893 of CM065661.1, read as the reverse complement.
GTTACAAGTTCTCAATTAAAGAGGTGCTGATGGCATGCTGAGAGAAATCTGAGAAGCTACGTGGCACACAAGAATCATCTTTTATTAGAAACATCTAAGACAGTTTTTTCCGCAGTTATATACTTAACAAATCTGTCATAATCTAAATTTGTAATATCTATCTGTCTTGAACCACACTGCCTTAAAAGACAAAGTCCTATAGAAATACTCAGATCTCAGGTTCTGTTAATGGATTACCTTGGAAGTGCTCACACATTCCCAGTGGTAGTAGAGCAAGGACTGGTTTTCTGGATCTAGATTTGGGTCATAGGATTTCTCAGCACTCAAATGAAGATCCTGAGTTTTGGACCACACACGGTACGTTCCACCTTCAATGATCGGCACCAACTTCTTGGACATGACGGACAGCTGCACACAGGCTGCCTTTCTGAGTGGGACTCCCTCATAGGACAGAGAAAAAACTAGAGTGTAGTTCCCGGCAGAAACTGACATTTTAGGGACTGAAAGCTGAAGCCTGTGGACGTTGATTTCCGCAGGGAGAATGAGCTTTGAAGATCTCGGGCCTCTACCATCAACTTGACAGCGAGGGGAGGTGAAGATCTCCCAAAGGTACTTTATTCCATATTGAGCACAGCCCTTTAAGTTCACATTTGCCTCCACCAATGTAGGCTGGTGACGCCAGACGGCGAGTCGTGGAGCTTGAATTATCTGAACTTCAGGTTCGGCACACTTTAACACAGAGATGTTGATCTCGGTCAGTGCCGTGACCCAGCTGACAAGGTTACTGACATTAACTCGCACCAAAAAGTGACCAGGCAGACGGTAAATGTGGCTGATGGAAGGTGTCGTTGTGATAGAGGTAGATGAACCATCCCCAAAGTCCCAAAGATAAGATGCAGGAGTGGAAGCCGGAGTAATACCTGCATGGAAACTGACAGTCTTGTTAATGAAAGTGTTGCTTGGCTGAGCCTCCAATTTTGCTGATTTGATACTGTTCTGAACTCGTAGAACCTTGGTCACATTTAGTCCATTAAGGGAATTGAACGCTCTAAGGAATATAGTAAGATTGCCTGGTTTTTCTGGAGCATACGTTACTGATTTTCCAACCAGAGGAGTCTTGGGACCATAATGAAGATCAAAGGTCCACAAGAAGGTCAGCGGCTCACGTGTTGGTGTGTATGCAACGTAAGGTCGGGTGACTCCTACAGGTATGGCGGCATCGCAGCAGTCTAGTATAGTCAGTTTGGTAACTGGCTCCATTACTTCAATGTGAAGAGTTTTTCTCTCTGAACTAACCTGGTTGTGGGCAGTAAGGTTCACATAGTATTTGGACACACTGGTGAACTGGTGGATGTATGTTTGATTTTGCAGAACAACAGTAGCATCGCCGCTGATACTTAGAATAAAGTTAACAGATGTTCCAGATGAGACAGAGATTGTAAACTCTACATTCTCTCCAACCGCAGCAATTTGTTTGCTGGCCTTTAGCTCCAGACCCTGGATACGGTCTTGTACTATGAAGTCACGAGATGCTAGTTCACCACTGATGTCATTAGTAGCATTTAAAGCAGCAGTGAACATTCCTGGTTTGGAGAAGATGTACGAGGTAGCACGCTGATTAGATTTTGTGCCATCCGGCAACAGCCACTCCCAAGAAATGTTGCACCCTGTCAGTGTTTGTCCTTGCATGGAAACATTGACCCCTGATGCTACAAAGTTTTGCTCTGTCACGTTTGTTGCGGTGAAATATAATCCTGATATCGGTTCTTGAATACTGATCCACTTTAGGACAGTTTCCGAGCTGACTTTGTTAAACGCTTCAACTTTCACAAGTTTCAGACCCACGCTTTCAAAACGATGCATTGCAGTAGGCATATCAAACGTTAACAAGTCACCATCTGCCCACCATCTGTAATGTAGTTCAGTCCCAAAACGCACAAATGCAGTCATGTTTGTTATGGCGTTCACTGCAGCAAAGTTTGGTAAAGACTCAAGGTTTAACTCCTTGACAGGATCCAGAAACTCAACAGTTCGGTTCACAGCCAGCTGACCGAGCAAATTGGTTGCCTTGAGGATCACATCACAGGGACCAGGGGTGGAAAAATTAAGCTCTATGGACTTTCCTGTGAGGTTATGTTCATGGTTCTTTTGATCTCTCAGGTAGTTCCAGATGAAGGTCATGTTGGTGCCCTCTTTCAATGAGGCTTGCAAGTGAAGAACACGATTGGTTGCGAAACAGCATCCTTCATTGAGATCGTCAGCCACTATTTGCAAGCCCTCCAACTCACGCTGCACAAAAATGTAAATGCTAGCTTGAGCTGTGCTTATATCATTCTCTGCAGTTACTATAATGTTGAAAGTCCCAACCGAGCGAAATGTGTAGAACATGGTATGAGTGCCTTGTATGGATGTGCACCGGTCACAAAGAATCCAAGAGTACCGTACATCATCCCCTTGGTCATAGTGTGCCTCGAAGTGGACTGAAGTGTTCAAAGGAACATTTACAAGGCTAGCGTTCACAGATAGTCCTCGAATGGGCGCCAAGACTATTACAGAAATCTCCATCTTTCTCTCGCTAACTTCATTCTTGCCTGTAACACAGATGTTAAAGTTTCCTGAAGAACTGAAGGAGTGTGACACATTTGTCCCATTCATTTGAGTCCCGTCTCCGAAGTCCCAGATATAGATAGCATTTGGAGAGTCTGAAGTCACTATGAACATGTATTCTTGATGCAAGGCCAGATTGTTTCCTCTATCTCCATTATGATTTATAAGCAGGGAGCCAACAGGTTGCTGTACCTCGATTAAAACAGAGTTGTTGCTACAGGAGATGTTGTTAAAGACGGAAACCGTTACCAGATATTGTCCAGGACTCTTGTAAGTGAAATTCATCACCTCACCACCTCGAACTGGATGTCTGGACTCATGTATTCCAAAGTCCCATAGGTATGTGTAGTTAAATTCCGGGAAGGCTGTTGCAATAAATGTATTCTTCTCTCCAAGCTGCACATGTATGCTTAGGGCAGACACGGACACTTTTGCGACTTCAGGTTGGACACAGATCCTTCTGAAAAAATTTGCTTTGTTAGCTTCACTTGACACGTGAAGGGACAGATGGTACACACCACTTTTAATATATATGTGTGATACTTCTGGGGTTCCATAGTGAGTCTCGTTTGTACTTCCATCCCCAAAACTCCAATCATACTGATGCCCTGATACATTCCCAGACACAAGGGCATGAAAGTTGATCTCCTTGTTTTCTTGAACGCAAACATCCGGTTCTAATGCTAAGACTTGTAGCACAAACACCTCAACTGGTACAGTCAGCCACTGCGCACTCACTGCGTTCATCGCTGTAACATTAACGGTGTAGTTTCCATCTTTTCTGTACGTATATTCGATTTGTGGTTCCACACTCATACGTAGGGTTCCGTCCCCCATGTCAAACCTCCAGGTGACGTTATTGCCTGCTTCCAGACTTGCCGTGATAACAGTAGGAGTGTTGCGCTCCGTCGGGGCGGATGACGTCACGTTCAAGCCGCTAACATCCTCATACACAGTTATTTCAACACAAGCGTCCAACCAGCTTATGGTGTTGTTGATGTTAACGCAGATGGTGTACATGCCGCTGCAGGTGTAAATGTGAGGTACCCTGCGCTCGCGCCCCTGCTGTAAACTCGAGCTGTCGCCAAAGTTCCAGGTGTAGATAATACCATAGGGAGAAGGTAAGGGGTGGGCCTCATATTCACCAGGCTTTCCAGCATGTATAAGCTGCGGGTCAGTCTCTATTTGCACGTCTGTCAGAATGCTGAAGACGTAGACGTCGACTTTGCACGTCCTGTTCTCATAGCGGTTGGAAGCAAGGAATATTAAAGTGTACTCCCCTGTGAAAACAAGAATGGAATATAATCACTGAAACTGATCAACATTCAGGACATATAACTGCATGAGAACTGTCTTACCTGGCTGAGTATAAACATACTGTACATTGTCCTGAAGCAACACCTGGTTGGTAGAGGAGTCATCGTACGGCGGTTTAAACTGACGAGTACAGTTCCCACGATCTCCAAACCACCACCTATGAAACAAAAATATGAAAACCATCAAAACATTTAACCACAGCATTAATTGTGTTTGGTTTCACTTCATTTAATGCCTGAAAGTGTAGATTTAATTCGATTTAAAAACTAATTTGTATCTGTAAATCTTTAATTATACAAAAGTCTTTCATTCATTTTGTATTCATTATGCGTAGAGGGGAAAAAATTATGATCTGGGGATTATCATAGATTAAATATATTGTTATATTACTTTAAAATGAATTGTTTCGTCTGAAATGCCAAAACAGAAACTTCTACTTTCACTGCAACACATGTATGCATAACATTTTTTGTGATTAAAATCATAGCCCGTTCCTTAGAGATAATACAAAACCGAACTTTAAGTTCATTTTTGAATTCATTTTAATTGTCATCCTGATATTTTTGGATGGGTCCAGGAAAAATGTCCTAGATCAGCTACCAACTCCAACAAGAAAACATTATACTGTTGAGTATAAACTCAAAGCTAAGAGTGAAAAACAGAACTTCCATTTCAACAGGACTCAAAGAGAGCAAAGTGAGAAAGTTTGGTTATGAAGATATTTTTAGCCGGTGAGAATAAATGTGCTCTCTTGCAAATCTCTCCATCTCTGACTCATCGAAGAGGAAAAGAGAGATGGAACCCCTCAGCTATACACCTTTATCTCTCTCTTCATCTGTATCTCTCTCTCTCTGTCGCTCTCTCTGTCGCTACCTATGTCTCTCTGTCGCTCTCTCTATCGCTCTCTCTCTCTCTCTCTCTCTCTCTCTCTCTCTCTCCCTCTCTCCCTCTCTCCCTTCCTCCCTCTCTCTCACTCTCTCTCTCTCTCTCTCTCTCTGTTAATGAAGCCAAAAGGGAGATCAGGTCTCACAAGGGATTTAACAAGTGGAGCGCTTAAGTTAAAATGTGCAGGACAAAATTGGCGAAGCAGTAAATCTTTCTTTAAGGGCACGAGGGAGAAAAATAAATAAATAAAGTAGACATCTACTTTGCCGCTTAGCAGGCTTATGGAGGCAGCGGGTGGGGATGGAATGGAAAGTTTGGGAATCCTATTCAGCACAGAAGGGAAAATTTTTGTCAGCAATCTGCACTAACCACAGACTGTAAATCCAAAGAAAAGTGCCGTTAAATAGAGAGAGAAAGAGTGTGTGTGTGTGTGTGTGTGTGTGTGTGTGTGTGTGTGTGTGTGTGTGTGTGTGTGTGTGCAGGAAAAATAGAAAGAAAAAGAGGGTGTGTGTGTGTGTTCGCCTGTGTGCGCGTGAGAGAGAGAGAGAGAGAGAGAGAGAGAGAGAGAGAGAGAGAGAGAGAGAGAGAGAGAGAGAGAGAGAGAGAGAGAAAATGGAATGTGGGAAGTCATCTAACTCTCTGAGATTGATTCCAGGAGGGGAAATAGTTATGCCAATATGTTGCACTTCCGCAACGTAACCATATTTTAAGTGAAACAGAATACACAACCAAAAAACTGTAGGGTGGGACTCGACTTTAGGACTTGATAAAAGTGAACTTTGCATTCCAGACCAAAGCCAGACTTAATGTGAATGTCCTGAGTCAATCTTAAAGAATGTAGATGCTTTAATAATATTTATATTCTTTCTTTACATTAATATTTAGACAGTCATTCTTCATGCAGTAGACCTTGTCAAACTTTTATGAAGAGCTCAAGATGACGTAAAATGATGAAAAATAAAACAAAACAAGCATTCAAATCTATTTTTTAAAAATCGAAACAATTCTAAATGCTTAAATATTTTTGTAACAAACATATAAATGAAATATGTATTTATCCAAGATTACTATATACACAAAATACAAGACAACTTAAAGTTTAATGTTCACATTTAAGCATTCAACTTACCAGAAATTGACATCTACGGCCACATCGACCATCACAGACGCAGTGAGGTTCAAAGTCGACCCCTGCCGAACTATTTCAGGTACTCCGTGAACCGTACAGTCAGTCATTGGGTTCATGTGGTCCACCGTCACGTTGAAATGTTCAGTCAATGTACTGACTTGGTTCAAAGCCATCACCTGAGAGATGAGACACGGGTCAGCTGCTGGACAGAATCTTTGGGCATTTACCCAACCGATATATTCTCTGACAAAGAGGACCTGCTGTCATGGCACCATTTGGAGTCTGTAGAATCCATCTATAATACTGTCTGTTTATACTGTTTTTGTAAACTCATGAAACATTTAAGGTCTATCTTGAGAAACTTTCATGCTTGTGCTTTGGAAACTAATAATAGGTTTTCAGTGAAACCCAGACAAGCGAGTCTCCTGAAACAACTACGATTAGCTTGTCATGCCAGGTTTATGAACAAAATGTTCTGTGCGCTCACAACGTTTCATCTAAAGATGTAATATTCAGTCAGTTTAAGCCATTCCAAGGAATCCCTCTGGGATTTTATCAAGTGTATGACGTGGGCGTGCTGAAATTCATGAAAATTAGTCACCGTGAGTTTGTACACCGCTGCGTTCTGGTAGATGATGTTCAGGACACTGTTGTAGTAAGTAAAGTATGGTTTATCATCCACCGTCCATCTGAAGGAAGGATCTGTACCTCCCTCCACAGACGCCGTATAACTCTAAAACACAAAACCTTAAGAGTTAAAGAAATGATTTTCATGAGTTAACATTCACTAGACGGAGGAGTAGACCACATACCACTACGGACTCCATAAGAACTCGATAAGCGGGATGGGGTTGGACAACCAGCCCTCGAAGGGGCTCTTGCACTCGTGCCTGAATGTGAAGCACGTCTTCGGTAATTTCGCTGTGGGCGTGGAGCACCACGTCAGTCTGTCCCGGCGTGGAGCCGAGCTGAAGGTCGACCCAGGCAAACATGGTGTCGTTGTACGGGTCGGTTTGCCTGCACTCGGTCACTTTCGACACCAAGTTCTGCGGACAAAAGCTGTAAAAGGGTGCCGTCGCATTACTACCCTGCCGTCCAATCAGAACGCTGTCCTGAGATCGGACCTTCACGAGAATCCACGACTGATTGGGGAGGAAGTACACCGTGCCGTTGTGATTAGTGGGATGGACCACGGTGAGACCCAGTGGCGGGACTACGTGGATGGAACAGGAAGCGGTAACGGGAAAATCTTTGTCATCGGAGGTGACTTCCAAACTATAGTCGCCCGGCTGCAGGAGTCCAGAACGAAAAAAATGACCCTGGAGTTTGGTGTCGTTCTGACCCACATACAGCACTCTCATCTGACACACCAAACTCTCTTCCCAGTTTCTTTCCGCAATCATCCCCAGAGTCTTATTAGCGTCCCACCAGTCCGAATGGTTTTGGATGAGGACGTTCTGTTTCCACGGCGATAAAGGGTCGGATAAACACTGGATGAGACCTGATGGGCCGGCATCGTGCTGGATGGCGAGGAAGTCGCCGGGGGCGACCAACAGGTCCTCTAATTCCTCCTGGACCTGAAAATGGGAAACAGACAGATTTTAGGCACAATTAGAAAGATGTCACATGATAAAAAGAAATATCACCTATTGTGGCAATTTCTACAGCTGTCTGTCAAGATCCTGCTGTGCCTATTTGGAACATTTTCGACACAAAATTTGAAATAATGTGGGTCTGTTTGTGGGTCTGCGCACTTTGTGGGTCTATGCAAGTTTTTGTAAAATTCTGTGAAACTTAACCAGTACTAAGGAGAATACAATGCTTTGGTCTTAAAGGGACAGTTCATATAAAACAAAATCGGTTATTTATTAATGCTATAAACCCTTCATATTTCTGTGGAACATAAAAGATATTTTATGAAGATATTTTATGAACATGTGTCCTTTTTTTATTCTATTTCAAACAAATATTGAGTTACATTTCAAAGAAAATATATTATTATAAAATTATTAAAATATTAAACAATTAATATGTTTATGTTTATTTCATAAATTAAATTTATTTAACATATTTTTAAAAATGTTGTATTATTTTGATTGTATTTCTGAAAGTGTATTTGTATTATTTATTTCTTTTAATAAAAAACATTTTGTCAAAATGTTCAAACTGTTCAGTCATGTCTGCCCAGAACAACAGAAATGTTTAATGCAAAAAGAATGGAAGCAGTTGCAGCACCTCACCATTCTTACTTATTTTGTTTGGCTCTGACTCACCAGAACATGAGTGGGTGGTCCGGGTGGGAGGGTAAAAATCACCTCTCCGACCAGACTGTAATCTGGGTACTGAGTCCCAGCAGGCAGAGGGTCGACACCGGAGCAGTTGACACAGGCCGTGGGTTGGCACGGGCTGGACAGAAGAAGACATTGCTCAGCATACGGGCAGTACTGACGTCCGGCTGGGCACGATGTGGATGCTGGAGGAACGGTGGTGTCATTGATCCAGTCATCCGGGGATTGGCAAACGGTAATGGGGGCGCAAATGTCACCACAACCTGTAACAGGAAACAAAGGTCACACATGAGAGGAACATTCATCTTATTTCCAAGAAACCAAGCCTTGCTTTTTCAGCAAATACTCTTTATCCGACCAGAGCCGTTTCACATCTGATTTGATTTTAAAGTGCATTTGTGAACGATGTTTGCCCATTAATTCTCATCAGAACTACTTATGCATTTATTTGTTTGTTGTTTGTTTATCTCAGAGCTCCATCTGCCAGTCTGTACTCGCATGTCAAAAAATCAAGCCATCAGACCAGCCGGTAACCATGACGATGGGCGAACGCAGATATTGCGGATACCAAGGCGTGAAGTGCGATGCCTAAATATTTATTATTCATAACGCAATTGAAAATGAATCATGGTTTTATTGATTTTACTACAGAAAACCTGCTTACTATAGTTATATCGTGGTTCATTTTTGTTTTAATTTATTCACATGTGACAGTTGAACACATTTTAAAGGGGTAATGTGATAGAGCTAAAATGAATATTATTGTTATTGTTAATACATGGTTTAGGGTAAATAAAACGTATTAGTATAAACATACCGAACACTTTTATATATCCACTTGGCCACGCTGCAAGGTGTGCTCTGATTGGCCAGTTAACCGGTGTGTTGCGATTGGCCGAATACCGCAAGTGTGAAACTGAAATGTTACGCCCCTAAACCAAGTCTGTAAAATCAGCCGGATGTCTCAGTCCAGATTGCCGGATTGAGACAGCGATCCTCAATGATGTGTTCTATAAACAGGTGAACGTTTGTAGTTTACTGTGCGGTATTTTAAAGAAATGTGAGCCCGTCCCTTTTGTGTGCTTTTCTTTTCGAAGCCCAAACAAAGCAAAGGCAAAAAACACACACAAGGTGATACCTTCTTTTCTTGCATAAACATTTGGGCAAACTTATTGAGATCGTCAAATTTCTGGGCCGTGTGCGAATGAGCCGTTTCAGACAGATCTGGGTGAGCCTTCACTTTTGTATAGAATTAATATTTTGTGATATATTTGATACTTCATTTTTGGCTATTTCACGTGTCTGAATCTGCAACTTGCAAAACACAACTTTAATATGTACGACGAATATGCATTGACCACCATATTGTGCAATATTGTGTAAAGTTTTACATACAAATAAAATCTTCAAGTGATAGTTGAGGAAACATTTGGGTAGATGAGAGAAAGTCAGGATCCCAGACCTGTTGTTAATTATCTCAATATTTACATCCCATCATCAAACCTTGAAATTCTTAATTCACGCTCACACATATATGTTATCACATTAAGCTTATTTAAGGTAACAAATACTTCAAACACAGTTTTTCTAATACTAATAAAGTCTGTGCTTTTCATCTGTTTAATCAATAGCTCGCTCATGGTGATATCGATCAACAAGATACAGAAGAGGTGATCATGCATGTTAAAGTGACCTTTCTCTACATGTCTGGTCTCCCACTTCTCCTGCTCAATCTTTAGCAGAATTAATGTTTAAGTGTACTGTGTGTGTGTGTGTGTGTGTGTGTGTGTGTGTGTGTGTGTGTGTGTGTGTGTGTGTGTGTGTGTGTGTGTGTGTGTGTGTGTGTGTGTGTGTGTGTGTGTGCGTGCGTGCGTGTGTGTGTGTGTGTGTTACCTGGCAGCAGGGGCCTTGGTGTGAATCTGGGGCACTGTGGTCGGTACACCTGAACGCGCAGCTGTGTGTGTGAGGTCAGAGTGTGTGTGATCATCTCTAAAGATGACAACCGGCCTGCATACACAAAACTCAAGCCTGGGAAGAGCAACAACTACAAAACACAAACACAAGTAAATCAGTCACAGACTCTGGAGTTCGTTAATGCATTAATCAGAATATATAATATGCTTGCATAATGTTTGATTAGTGGTGGAGTATGTTCCAGGAATTTCTTTAATAAATCACAATCAAAACAAGGGTTTAAATAAGACCAAGTCAGAAGTAAATAATGCTGAAACTTATTTTTCAGTTTGTACACAGAAAAAAACAAACGGAACACTCACAACATATTTTTCTGGTGTAACTTTATATATTAGATTGAATAACATTTTTAAAATAGGAAACCGGAAATGCTATTGAACCAGGTTTACATTTTCTTAAATTGTCTATACTTATACATTCATTGTAATTGAAAGACGAAACCAATGAATAAACGAAAATGAAGTTATAAGCACTGCAGTAAAATAATTTGAAAATGAAACAAAACCAAACTAGAACTTAAATTAAATTAAATAAATAAATAAATAAATACCTTATATTTATAAATACAAAAAAAATACAAAATGTAATTATTTTTACTGAATATATTTTTTGAAATCCAATTTAAAATATTACAAATATTACAATAAAATGTTATACTACAATGTACAAATAATATTCTTAGTCTCAATGTTTTAAGTTATTGCACAACCCCAAATTCACATTTGCATTTTTTTGGTATATTGTCAGTGCAGTCCTATTGCAGTTTGATTTGAATTTTAAGAAGACAATTTTTCAATGTTCTCTCACACATTTTAATACCAATCTGTAATATATTGTGTTTCTATGCATTTAACCCATAAAGTAAAACATCAGCGTGTGTGTGTGTGTGTGTGTGGTGTGTGTGTGTGTGTGTGTGTGTGTGTGTGTGTGTGTGTGTGTGTGTGTGTGTGTGTGTGTGTGTGTGTGTGCGCGCGCGCGTGTTTACCTGGACTCCTCTGTCCGGTGTGTTGAGTACAGATGTGTGTGAGACTGCAGGTCTTTTCAAAGCATTATGGGTATTAAACACAGCTGTGCCCAGCATATAAACACCTGAATCAGGGATTCTCACTGCAGACAGACACAGACATGAGTTTATCTTTAACTTTTATTAGTGTCTTATCAAGTGCATCCATTTCATTTCAATCTCTGTGTTTGCATAATGAATGTGTGTGTGAACACGTCTGGAGACTAAAACTGTCTTCGTATCACCGAAGTCCATTACGAGTGTTATCAAACAAATCAGTTTTCTCAGAAGGATGCCAAGACGTGCTCAGACAAACACAAACACATCAGCAACACATTACTGAGTCTATATCAGTATGATAAATGTGTGTGTGTGTTTGTGTTGAATATAAAATAGCTGTAAATAGATAATCCACTTAAAATGGTATTGTATAGCAACTTTGGCCCACTGAGCCAAATCTGACAATACATGCAGTTTGGAATATTTCCGCACTAAAGTTTGTGTATTTGGGCATATATGGATTTACCTTGGCGACTGAACTGGCAGATAAAGGCTCTCTGGGCATTGCAGGAGTGGGCGCTGGGCTGTCCGGCACTGTCCAGAGATACACACACGTTCCCCGGCGACAAACTGGCCCAATCTCTGGCTCCCTCATCACCCGACTGGACCTCCGAACCGTCCACCCATCGCAGAACATGAGGAGAGTTTCGATCACTCAAACCCAGCCATACGCCACGCTCCCTTTATCGAACACAAAATATCATCACCAGTTGCAATATTTCATACAGAACATTTTCACATGCTTTCAGAGCTACGATATAATAATATTAGGAATGATTTTTATGGTGAATGTTTGTACTTGTTGGAGTACAGATGGGGTCACTGTGATCTGCGGGTATAATGGAAGTGCTTTCCTAAAAGAGACACCTGCGTACCACAACACAATTTCTGACTTCTAATTTTGCTCTAGCAAAAGTTTCCATTGCACTACTGTCTTTGAGAAAGAATTAGATATCGTAGGGCCTTTTCTTTTCCAAAAGTTTCCAAACGGAATCAAGTTGTTGGTACATTTTTATGGAGACTGTACGCGCAAATGTGCTCAGGCTTCAATATAGAAGCCAGAAGCTGAAGTAAACACGTCCCAATGTTGTGTTATTGAATCTGACCGGACCGGATCATTCCAAAGTTTCATTTGCATTCACAGCCTTTGTGGGGACACAAAAACTGGAGCCAACATCCACATCTGTTAAAACTACAAACGAACAGAAGAGCGGAGGAAAAAAGGAAAGAGAAGGAAAAGGAGGGAGTGAAAAAAAGTCTTTGGGCCAATAAAGAAACAATAAAAGTCTTCTGTTCGTTTCTGTGTGTTCTTACATAAGACCATTCGGGTTGGTAGTGTGTGTGTGTGTGTGTGTGTGTTTGTGTGCGTGTGCGTGTGTGTGTGTGTGTGTGTGTGTGTGTGTGTGTGTGTGTGTGTGTGTGTGTTTGGGGTATGCAGTCCATCTGGAGCAGGTTAAAGAGATAAAAAACACACACACTTCACACTCATTCCGTCTGCAGTCTTCCTCGAGCTCTGGTCGGTGGAAGTTTTACCCTCAAATTAATGATGGGCGTGTGATGAACTACAGGAAACACACACTCACACACACACACTTCCATAGATAAACACGCATAAACATACAATGTCTGTGTCTCCTCCCTCTTGGAGTCTAACATATTTCCACAGCTGTGCTTTAGCAGATGTATAACACCAGTGTGTGCATATGTGTGCGTGTGTGTGTGTGTGTGTGTGTGTGTGTGTGTGTGTGTGTGTGTGTGTGTGTGTGTGTGTGTGTGTGTGTGTGTGTGTGTGCACATGTATGTGTGCGTGCGTGCGTGCATGCATGCGTGCGTGTGTTCTACCAGTAAAAGATCCATCTACGAAAAGTTGACTAGAGGGTCAAAGTTTGGACACACATTCACATTCTTTAATCTCCATTTTACAATAATCATAAATCATCAAAGCTGTGAAATTAGAATGGTATGTAAATTATGAAGTGACCAAGAACTCATTGTTTTTTGTGCTTGGTTTAGCGGAATGGAAGCTGGCAATCGAGAAATTTATTTTTCAAGCAGATTGATAAAACCTGCACAGCTTACCAATGACATTGTATAATACAGACCAACCTTAAAATTATGTCAAACTTAAAAGTTTTCTTTATTGTGTATATTATTGATACATTAGTGTATTCCGTGTAAAATTAATTCTTGGCTTAAGGATAATAAAAAATAAAAAAACACAACACATGAACAAAGTGTCCGATAATAACTACAAAATGTTCTCTCAAGAGAGGATAAACAAAATATTAATAACTCAAGATTTGCCTAATTTCCTGTGAGATCAATGATTTTCCTGCATTTAAATCCCATGACATACTGTATTTGTCCTTGTGCCCATCAAACACCCTTAAAATGTGGTATTTGCACTATATGATGATGTTTTGGATCCCATTGTTGCCAAGTTCTCACACGGTCCAATGCCAACTTCTTCAAGTATCAAACCGATCCCAACATTTCCCTCAAAGAGGATTGACAGCGTTTTATCTTTTGTCTGAATCAAACACACAGGGACTGGGTGAACATCACAGCTCTCTCTCTCTCTTTGTGCTCTTTTCTCTCTCTGTGTCTAACTGGACTGACTACAGAAATCAAAAGCGGCCCAAAACACAGATCTGTTTCCGATCTTGATGCCGAGATGAGCGATCAGTGGGGGCCAAACTAAGAAGTAAACAAAGAGGTTTTGTATTGTGTGCATGAATTTTTCCAAACACTGCAAACAGAAGAGAGAGAGAACACAAAGCCCAACCGCTACTGAACAAATATCAAATAAACTCAGTGGGTTGTAACCAGAGGTGAAGATTGTTTGGGTATTAAAACCTGAATCCATAGTCTTCACACTGGCATTATATTAGATACAGCACAGCAGAGAGGAGAGAACCTGGAGATCTGTCAGAATGAAGTCTTTTTTTGCAAAAGCGAGTGTGACAACCTTATCATTTAGACGACAACAACCAAGACGATTTTCATTGTGTTTATTTGTGAACAAATCATCTGAAAATATCTCTGTACCGCACCATTCCGGATGTCACCAAATATGACGAGAACACTTTGAAAGCGTGTGTTCAGTTACGGCAGGTTCCACACATCTCTGTTTTAATAAGACACATCGCGTTATTAAAATCCTTTCTTCGCCGTGAACTTTTGACAGTCGGCGTTCGATCCCCAGTTCTGAACGTTCCGGCCTTTGAACGTTATTAACTCTTTTGTTTATAGTCTGTTCCTGTGAGTCATTGAGACTTCATCAGTTTATAAGCGGGCACAGAACACGATACAGCCAACTTTAAAGAGATTTCCCAGAACGCTTCAAGGCAATTTGAAAGTGAAAGTCTGGAGGTGACCTCTGTGAAACAGCGCGATTCTCCAAATGGAAAGAATTCAATATAGTCGCGCAACAAGAAAATTCATTGGATGTTACAGGTGTTTTAACATTAAAAGATTTAATGGAACGGAATGAAACTTGTAAAGAAGAGTTCTGTAAGGTGCAGAACTTCAGACTCACTCTGTGATTGGAGGGGCCAGAAGGTTTCGGAGAGTCTGAGAATGCACGACGGCGAGTTCTCCCCCACGGGCTGAACAATTCCGATGTGCCTCCGACCAGATGACTTTTTCCAACACCAACAGGAAACAGCGGGACGAATCAGCTTGACGGATCGCATCTGGCAAACACAGAGGCTCCGCTACGGAGACAGAGAGATATTGATCATTTATTATTCATTAGTTTCTGCACAGTATGACATCACAACCTAACCAGTAACCCTCATGCGAATGTCAAAAGCAATAAACATTTTGATTGGAAAAATGGAGGTACAAAAAACATTAAAGCTGTCATTCGTAATCTTTTTTCCACTGATTAAAATAAAAAATTGCAGGTTGTCCATTTTCGGTTATTTCCTCACTCAAGACCTGTTTAGTTTTTGTATGTTATTTTCAAGAAGCCTGTTTATTTCTAAAAATCATATCGCTACATGATTATATTGTTGCTTGCATTTTATTCTATGCATTAATCATATCGTATGCGTTTCTCCTAGCTCTCCGTGATTTCATCCAAACAGACCCAAGACCTATTTTTGGGTTGAGAGCCACTGAATAAAAATCAATCGCCGAGACAGACATATTCATCAAGATTTCCTCTGTTCAGGCCTACACGCTCTCCTCATGGGATGAGAGCTGTGCGCTCTTATCTGTACTCTCAAAGCAAAACAATGATGGACAGTTCTCTGCGGGCCACAAATATAAACCACACAATCTTCACATGCCATCGCTTCAAAAGAACGTCGGTGTGCACTCAGCCTTTGTTATCGAGAAGTGATGTTTATGGTTTGCTACATCATGAACGATGGACAGATTTAAGAGAAGTACACGGATCCGTCATAGTCAGATAAGAGAGTGTTATTTTGTACAGAAGAGTCCAAATGTGTTTTAATAGCGCAAGCCTTGTGTGTTATTTTTCGTTGCGTCAGATTTATTCTTCAAAGCATCTCTGAAAGCAAGATGTATCTCACCCCTCGCGATCTCTCTCCCATCCTTTGTGATTCTCCAGTCCACGGTTACTCCCACTCCGCCCCAGTTCACTAGAGAGACCGCCTCCTCCAGGCTCCGATTGGCCACGATCTGCGACGGGCAGTGGAGCTCCAGTCGAGGGGGCAGCTCCACGCTAACGTTCCCATATGCGGCGATCTCCTGATGTCCGGCTGAGACTCTCGCCCTGGCCTGGTACCGTCCTGGGAGACCGTACTTGTGCCTCGTTGTGGTATTGGCCATGGAGCTGTTGACTCGAGGTGAATGGTCGCCAAAGTCCCAGGAGACGGACACTGGGTAGACGGAGGAGGAGACGGACAGGACAGCTTCCGAGTGGACGGATACTCGACGAGACGGAAGGGATGCCGAAAAGTTCACCTGTAGGGTTAAAAAGGTCACGTGTTCTTAAAATGTCATTGGTTACTTAAACGTCTTCAATGAGGACACACACCTGAAACACATCATGCGCCACGGTCCAGCGACATTCCTTCATGACCAGCGGGTCTGAGCACGCTGCTGAACACTGGGACTCGCTGATGTGGTTGGGCTCAGAGTTGGTGCTGCACAAACACTCTCTCTGTTGGCCCAGACCGCCGTATCGCTGGTTCTCATGGAAGCACTTGGAGTTGCATTCTTCACGAGAGAAATGGCCTGGAGTGGAGGAGGAGAAGATGACCAGCTCAACACCTCCCGAGTGCTCCTCATCCTGAAGACAGCCGGCATACGTCAGGCCTGAGACAGAGAAAATAAAAATGAGCCACCATGGTTCTAAAAGTGTTTTAGGAGAATTGAATTTATTTATGTTCCGCTTTTATCGGTCAAAAAGCTTTACCGCAGGTGTGTTCGCTGACGTTGAGCAGCGGTTGGTTCTTCACCTCTGGAGGATGGTCACAGAGCATTGAGTGGGGTCGCTTTACTTTAACGCCCTGTTCCTGCAACCAGCTAACCAACCGTACTAACTTACAGTCACAGACGAACGGGTTTGAGCTCAGATCTCTGTTAAAGAGATAAAGATAGAGACAAACAGAAAGAAAGAGAGTGGAGTGACACAAAGGTCTATCTTGAGATCATTTTGTTCTCCGCGTGAACACAAATGATCCCATCATCAGAAAAACACACGCACACACACGGAGGAAGATGTGGGAAGGTTATGATCCGGATGCTGGACTCCAGCCTCTGGGTGTGTCAGTTACTGGATCTCACATTTTTATGTGAAACCATCATAGCAGCTGTCTTCAATCCCAGCACACCACTATCATCAGCACCAATTATCACATAACATCGCCATTATAATCAATATGAGTCCTAAACCCTCAAAGCTGAGAACATCTTTAGACATTTGATGATTTAGATCATTCACATTGGGTTTAGTATAATCTGGATTAATATATATATTGTTTAGGTTGTAAATATCAATATTTTAAAGGAAATCCCATACAAACAAAGACCAAGAAGTGTTAAGATCCTAAATTTAAATTACATTTACAGACGCATCTGTTGGCCCAGAGTTTCTTTATATTTATTATGCATGTCTATATTCTTTAAAATGTTACATTTCTGCTTGCATACCTAGTAATGAGTGTTTTGGTGTTTGTGGTCTGTGGATATACTCACATTGAAGTTAAATTAAATAAATTATCACATATTCTTCCATCAATAGTTGTGATCTGATTGTTGCTCAAATCTCTGTAAGACACAAAAACATTGAAGCACAGAACGTTAAAATATGTATTTCTTCTAGAAGTCACTTCTCTCTTTTTTCATTCTGTATAATGGTTCCCTTGTTCAGGCGTTTTGGAGCAACATATGGAAAACTTCTGGAGTGATTTTGGTGAACCAGACAGTGTGTGTGTGTGTGTGTGTGTGTGTGTGTGTGTGTGTGTGTGTGTGTGTGTGTGTGTGTGTGTGTGTGTGTGTGTGTGTGTGTTTGTGTGTGTGTTGAAAGCAGGAAATGGTGCAGTCGAGGCCTGAAGCGATGACGTTTAATTGGTCGTAATGGGCATGTGATTGAGCTTACTGTGTGTGTGTGTGTGTGTGTGTGTGTGTGTGTGTGTGTGTGTGTGTGTGTAGACACATTGTTGTTTTAGTTTTACAGGTTTGGTCGTTTTGCGTAAAAAACACCAGGGTCAAGTTTGCAGATGTGTGTTCAGTTTTTGTGATGGAGGAAAGACTCCAAAATGATCCGCCTACACATCCTCGCCATATAAGCTCGAGAACGTCTGGGAACTAGACCATACTGCCACCCACACACACCCACCCACGCAGGCACCCACGCACGCACACCCACACATATACTCACACACACACATATACTCACACACACACACACACACACACACACACACACACACACACACACACACACACACACACACACACACACACACACACACACACACACACACACTTACAACGCAGCTAATGGGCCACAGCCAACAATCCCATGGGGAACAGCGACCAGACGATTATTCTGGAGATACCTGTGAGAACAAATAAAAGCTCCAGGTTACAATTACTTCCTAACAAACAAAGAAACAAATTACCAGACCACCCATTCCAGATGTACGCAAATGACTACAAGCACAAACAAACACGCGCACGCATGCACGCACGCACACAGACACACACACAGACACACACACAGACACACACACACACACACACACACAGACACACACACACACACACACACACACACACACACACACACACACACACACACACACACACACACGAATGTAGATGTGCACTTACAGCTCTTTAAGGGCAGTGAGGTGATCAAACAGACTGGAATCCACAGAGAGAATGTGATTTCTGGACAGATCTCTATAACAGAAATGTGAGTACAGTTACAGCTCATATACTTCATTACATCTCCATTAACATCAACAACAGCCCAGAACCTGATGTTTAATGCACTTATGCATTAGAATCATATATGAAACTTACATGATGAGTTCATAAACATACATGACATCTATAAGCTTTAATGGTCAAATTCGTTGGAAAGAACCTTAAATGAGTCCTGTTGTCAATTCTATACCAAAATGAATAATTTAAAATGTAAAAACATTTTTTATTGATTTTAAATCATCTTTGTTAAAGCAAAGGCAGACTTTTGCAGTGAAATTACTCGCTGAACATGATACAATCCATTCCATTACCAATAAAACACAATCATGCATAAAAGAGATTGCAGATTGATATGAGATCAAAAATAAGAAATGCTTAAACTTTCTCGTGCAAATGTCATAACAGATTTAAGTTATAGCCATTAGAATGTCCTTCCACTTATACAGATGTCCATAATCACATATACAGATAAACATTTGGAGAGCTAATATGCCTTTTGGCTTAACATGTTTAAATGTATTTTTATTGCATTCAAATATGTTTGTATCTTCTGTATTAAGTTAAATTGCACAAAATAATGAAATTAAAAATATGCATATCACTCTTTTCCAATTATTTATCCAAATCTAAATGTAATACAATCAGCCCTGATTTACAAACCTGTAATATAACCTACATAACATCCTGACCAGACACAAGACCGCACAATATCTGTGTGTGTGTGTGTGTGTGTGTGTGTGTGTGTGTGTGTGTGTGTGTGTGTGTGAGATCCCAGAAGAAAACATCTGCCCATTCCAGACAGACTGTGTAAGAAAGAGGGCGGAGACTTATTAAACTGTGTGTGTGTGTGTGTGTGTGTGTGTGTGTGTGTGTGTGTGTGTGTGTGTCTGTATGGGTGCTTGAGTGTGTGCATGTGTGTGTTTGTGCTGCTGAAGAGCTTCTGCAAAAGTCATTATCAGATTCTCCTCAAATGTTCACCAACAGGAGTCACACTTACACATCATCACATTACATAACTCTCTCTCTCTCTCTCTCTCTCTCTCTTTCTGGTCCCTCTCTCTCTGTCTCTCTCTCTGGTCTCTCTCTCTCTCTCTGGTCCCTCTCTCTGGTCTCTCTTTCTGGTCCCTCTCTCTGGTCTCTCTTTCTGGTCCCTCTCTCTGGTCTCTCTCTTTCTGGTTTCTCTCTCTGGTCTCTCTCTCTCTGGTCTCTCTCTCTCTCTGTG
Source organism: Triplophysa yarkandensis (assembly GCA_033220385.1). Classification (NCBI taxonomy): domain Eukaryota; kingdom Metazoa; phylum Chordata; class Actinopteri; order Cypriniformes; family Nemacheilidae; genus Triplophysa; species Triplophysa yarkandensis. The sequence goes on along the minus strand of CM065661.1, from coordinate 2,456,998 downwards.
GTCTCTTCTCTCTCTCTCTCTCTCTCTCTCTCTCTCTCTCTCTCTCTCTCTCTCTCTCTCTCTCTCTCTCTCTCTCTCTCTCTCTCTCTCTCTCTCTCTCTCTCTCTGGTCTCTCTCTTTCTGGTTTCTCTCTCTGGTCTCTCTCTCTCTGGTCTCTCTCTCTCTCTGTGGTCTCTTTCTCTCTCTCTCTCTCTCTCTCTCTCTCTCTCTCTCTCTCTCTCTCTCTCTCTCTCTCTCTCTCTCTCTCTCTCTCTCTCTCTCTCTCTCTCTCTGGTCTCTCTCTGGTCTCTCTCTCTCTCTGGTCTCTCTCTCTCTCTCTGGTCTCTCTCTGGTCTCTCTCTCTGGTCTCTCTCTGGTCTCTCTCTGGTCTCTCTCTCTGGTCTCTCTCTGGTCTCTCTCTCTCTGTGGTCTCTCTCTCTCTGTGGTCTCTCTCTCTAGTCTCTCTGGTCTCTCTCTCTCTCTCTGGTCTCTCTCTCTCTCTGGTCTCTCTCTCTCTGTGGTCTCTCTCTCTAGTCTCTCTGGTCTCTCTCTCTCTCTCTCTGGTCTCTCTCTGGTCTCTCTCTCTCTCTGTGGTCTCTCTCTCTAGTCTCTCTCTCTCTCTCTCTCTCGATAAATATGTTTTTGTGGTCTTCTGTATATTTCATGAATTCGAAACCAAAACTAAATTCAAAGTTTCATTTATGATGCGTCCTTCAAAGATAAAATTGAAGAGAAAAGAACATTCCTTTCTGTTGAAGGTAGTTTCTGACCACAATACGATGAATCACTTGGATAATATGACATCATGCTTGCAAAGCACGGGATCCAATGATGTCATAGTGAAGACCCTCAATGATGAGATCACAAAGCGTGACAGCCGGAATGCGGTTGAAAAGTTGAAAATCATAAGCTACACAATCACAAAGCCAGAACAAAATGCAGGAATACATTCAGATATTTTTATTCTACACTTCCAAAAACAACCTCAAATAGAAGCAAACCAGTTTAGTCTCGGTTAAACTGGATTTTTTTCAGATGGGCCGGCGCACACCTCTCACTTTAAACGCGGATCTAGTTTCTCTTCTACATAAAGCTCCAGTGTGCGGCTTGACCATATAATGTGACCTCTCCGGTTTATATTAACAGAAGTTAGGCTCCCGTGTGCAGCTCCGCGCCAGAGCCCGAGCCCCACGGCAGAGCTGCGCAAGGAAGCCTTAGCATGACATATGGTTCTGTTTAACTCTACCAGGCGTGCCGATTTCACCTTATAAGGGCCGAAAGTCCTTCTGGTGCCACTTCTAGGAGAAAAGAAAGAGTGAAAGAGACAGTTAGAAAGATCTCAGAGATGTCACTGCCAGAAAGTGAGTTTCATTCTCCGCCCGGCTCATTTGATCTCTTTATAGCTTAAAGAAAGATAGAAAAAAAGAGGGGATAAAAGTTGTCACTGTAAGTTTATTTTTCTTTAGTGGCTTTTAGAAAACATGTCTTGAAAGACAAAAATAGCAAACATGATCTAAACACAACGCTTCTCGTTGCCAAGGCAATGTGACTTTTTACTGTTATCAGTTATGTAGAAGCGGATGTGTAACACGTTCTGAATGTTCATCCGTACTTTATCCTATCGACCATTTGATAAGACTCCGTCTAGTACGAGATGCTGTGGAGGACGATGAACGCGGCAAAGATGACGACACTCATCATAAACTCAACAAAAGAGAACTGTAATCGTTACGGCAACATGGCCAAGCCACAATTGGCTGTAACCACGGTTACACACTAACCCACATAACAGCGGCGTGTCTATTGTGGCAGTGTCGGAAAGAAAAAACGAGGGGTAGAGGAAAGAAAGAGAGAGGGATTTTATGGGATGCTCTGTTTAGTTTAGTTTTGAAACTTCAGGAGAAGGCGGCCGACGTCGCCAACGCATGTGTATGTGAGAGCACAATTAAGTATCTCGTTTATTTAAATGCATGTATAAATAAGAACCACATGTACGTGCGTTTGCGTCAATATTGAGTATGAGCAAGCGACCGTAAGTGCCGAGCGCCTCGGGGCATTCTGGTGAACAATTGCCCACTGTGAGCTGCTCGGCTCGGGGTTTATTTCTCAGCTGGGTTTTCTGGAAGTGTCTGACCCAGGCTGGACGCCTCATTCTGGGCCAAACCTCTTCTTTAAGTCCATCTCTGGAGAATGATTAACGGGGTACTTTCCAACTGCAAGGTGAAACTGTGAAATGGAGAAAAAGGATGTGGCCCAAAACCTAGTGTACCTGCACTGTAAGAGTCTTTTACACTTATAGCATCTGTACAAAGTGAAAAACATCATCACGGTCGATGTATCCACTTTACTTTTTTGCACAATCTCGGAAGGATGTTTAAAAAATTTAACCGAAAACTGTCATGATTAGTTTTGGGCCAGTTGTCCCGCAAACGCACCAATCAGAGAGCTCGGTGCACAAGCATCAGCGCGTTTATTCCAGGAGATTCCATGGTGAGGAGATTAGTCACGAAAGATGCTCAGGGTCCGTCCACGGGAGCTCGACTATTTCAGAAAACGGTCGTAAAGCTGTATCTGTCTTCTGTTGGTTTGAGTAAATCGAAGACTTTTCAAAGATATGAACAACGAGATTCTACACTACAGGTACTGAAGATTAACATAAGAGTGGCAGAATCTCTCAGTGATACCCCTCCTATAATGAAAGGTTGGCACCCAGCACAGTTGCCACATCATGCTCATGTATGAGTCCTGAGACTGAAGAGATTACTTTGATCGTGAACAAATCACATGTGGGCACTGATTAATTCAAGTCGTTTGTTGATTAAGGTATTACTCACAAGGCCGACTGACTCTAAATCTGTGAACTTGACTCATTATAAAATCATATTTTTACAAGTCATATTTACCCAGATATAAATACAATAAATCACAAAACATTTCTGTTGAAGGGGTTGGGTTGGGGTTGGGATACAGAATATGGATCAATCGTAATGATAATAATAATGAAAACAATAAATTGATATTGTCTTGAAATTGAAATTATTCTAAATAAAAGAAAGAATACTTTAACAAAAATCCAACAATCTCTGACAACACCCGTCACCATCTCACCCCCAGAAACACACTCTCACTCCCACATGACATCCGTCAACTCTGTTCAACTACCTTGGTAACAGTGTTGATGGTAACAGAACTGATGATTTTAAGATTTTAGCCGAAAACTTAGGATCTACTTGCTATTAAAGATTGAAGGTGGGGTTACAGAGTCCTGGAAACGCTTAAGAAAAGTAAGGTCAAGTTTCATAGCCAATGAGCATTAAGAGACCATCACGCATTAGAAATACATTAGAAAGAGTTGTCGAATTTAAATATCTTTTTAGAAATTGTTTAAGATTTTAAACCTCGAATGAGATCAGTAATTTCTTTTCCCTATATATAATGTTAAGTTAAAGGGTTGACATATTATGGAACAAGAAATCATGACTTTCACCAACATGGAACACGTTTTACAAAAGAATATTATTGTTATGACCCAATGCATCAAGTAAATAGTCACCATCTCCCCGTACTAGACAAAAAAACGATTTCGGACGCCACATGTGCCTGCAATAACAGCAATGACAATCGCCAAAGAAAAATGGCAAGAAAAATCATCTTTCAACACAATATGTGAACAACTTTAAACTGTGCAGATCCAAGATTCTGGCTGGTTTCAATTTAGAAAATGGTTTAAATCAGTATCGAACCTTCAACACCAATGTTATATTCTCAAAAGAGCATCTACATCACTTACGCCAGGGCTGTCTAAACATAGTAAGGCAAAATATTTGACCATCAACAGTATTTATAAAGCACTCTTACGTAACATGTTATCTGCTCTCATACAACCGCTCCAAATGCTCACAGTAGGAGAAGACCATCTGTCTTGAAGGAGACATGGAGAGGGAGATAAAGATGCTCAAGAAAATGAGTTTGAGACGCAGAAAACTAGATTCATAGAGAAAAAAATGAATGTGTTTATATACGTAAAAGCTCTCATAAATGAATGTTTACATCTGCAGACATGGTGGTAAATGCTTCGCTTAATATTAATCGAAGTGAAGAAGAAAATCTGATCATTTCACACTGATAAGAAATATCTACTGCGGACCGAGCCGACCAGTGTTCTGGAGATAACATAAGTTTATTCATTTTGAAGGTCATCTTAAAGGTGTCTTGTCAGTTCCTTGGAGAACTTTCCATAAGAATGTGTAAATGATCAAATCTCTTCCCAAAATACTGTACCATGTCAACAGAGCTAAATCCTTTTTATTAAACAGGATAAGGAGAACATCTTAAATACAGAAGTCAGAGACAAATGTGCCAAGGTCATAGAAATGACCCGAGACTTTAATCCGTGTTTTTATTCTTTTGTTTCTCTGTTTGCTACTCTAAATCAGTGTTTTATCCTCTACATCCCTTAAGTGTGGTTTTACCGCCAGAGGATCTCTTTCTTAAGGAAAAGATGCGATAAGAGAGTCAAATAAACCTCTCTATGCATTTGTGTATGTCAGATTATCGTTATTTTGCACATGGGAAGAAAGTGGATGATGGAAACGAAGTAAGAGGTAAACGAGATGGACAACATATATAATATAAACACTATAAACACAACATTCCCAAATATAACCAAACGCAAACACGGCACATAGGAGTGAATTGTGAATCAGTCGTCTTCTTAAATGCACAACAGTCATGCAAGGTTTGGCTTACACAACCCCGGCTAAAACATTCCAAAGGTTGCCGGTCAGAACTAAAGTAAGCTATTAACCAAAAGAGCGCACTAGAAGTAACAAAGCAAACTCCCGTACATCAGTATTAAACAGAAATCCTTTAAATACAACAGAACATCTTAGCCGTTGCATAGCGACACCCTGGCAACCACCCACAACCAGGCAATGCTGGGATGGTTTAGAACAGATAAGCACGTGCCACGTTTTCCACACGCATGTTACGTGTGAAATATGGCTATCTGTCTCTTTGACTGACTTTCTGTGCTCTTGTGTATGGGTGATGTCATAACGGGAAGTTGTCATGGTAACAAAATAAACCTCCAAGCACATATGGTCAGCGAGTTTGGTCTTGTATACAGACACGCTCGGACAGCTCAGGACTTCTTGGCCACTGCATAAACAGCAAAGACTGCTTTATCCACTACAGACCAGTAAACAAAGAACAGTAAAGAAACCTGCAGATGCTTCAAGACCTTTTAAGACCAGCAAAGACCATAACAATCCACCATAAGGCTCACTTTTGAGACCGTGCAAAAGAAGAATACTGAACAAGTTGCTACTTAACCAGCATAGAACGCTAAAGAAAAAAACAAGCCAGTATAAGTAAAGGCCCACTATAGACCAGTATAGACCATTTAAGTACCCAACGACAGTATAGATAATTGAAGTACGTTATAGACCAGTACATGACATTAAACTACCTTACAGACCAGACCAATATAGATCATTGAAGTACACTTGTACCATATAGATAACTGATGCAGACTGTAGACCTATACAGACCATTAAGGTATACTAGACAAGGAAAGATAATTTTTGGCATGCTTTAAACCAGTATAGACGGTGTAGTACCTTGTAACCCTACAGACCATTGAAGTATTTGTAGACCTAGATAATTTAAGTACATAATAGACCAGTGTATGAAATGTAACTACCATATAGACCAGACCGGTCCAAACCATTGACGTATACTACACCAATACAGATAATTGTACATTATAGACCAGTCTAGGTGAAGTGTATGATGTTTATGACGAACCCTAATCTTACAGACCAGACCGATACAGACATTGAAGTACACTAGACAAAGATAACTGATGAACACTATAGACCGATCCAGATCATTGGATACAAGACAAGTATACTAGACAAGTTTGATAAGTGAAGAACATTATAGACCGGTATAAGGCACGCCATTACACTTCCTTATAGACCTTAAAGATCATCGAAGCACGATATAAACTGTCAGGACACTGAAATAACTTATTGACCTACGCAGACCACACTAGGCCATGGATCATTTGCGTGGACTATAAACCAGTAGAGATCGATAAACTCTGAAAACAGAACGGCAAACGTTTTCCGTTAACAACAAATTAATCAACAGTTTAAGCATCATCTGAAATGTGCAGTAAACCCTAAATGTAGATTCTTCAAGGGTATGTTATGTACATTACAGTATAATACACATCAAAACGTCTCATGTGTTTTGTGAAGGATTTGAGAAAAGCACATGTAGATATGAAAACCACGGGTCAGAATCCCTCGGACGGGTTTATTCCATCTCAGAGCGAAGAAAAGAGCTTCTGGTCCCTCTGTCATAACCATAAAAACAAGCAGAAGGGCTGGAGAGAAGATTAAATGACGGAGACAGAAATGGTATTGATTTGACCACAGTAAACACTGCCAACAGACTTACTCGGAATGAAGTCATAGGGAGTCTGTCTGGCTGTCTACAAAGCGATCACTATTCTATACACAAATATAAAATAAAACGACAGATAGTTTGATGACATTATAAGTATTTCACTACTCAAGATTGATACTTTCCCAAGACTGTGAGAACATTTGAAGATCTTCCTAAAGTTCAAAGGCTTTTGGTAAGTCCGGGGTGAGATTTGAAGACTGATAGGAAAGTAATAAATTGCGTTTATATTAAAGTCTGTGCTTCGGTTTCTTCTAGAAGGATGAAGGGAAGGAGAGCATACAAGTAAGCAGTCATCCTGCATTCGGCAGCTGTAAACTTGAGAGCCGAGGCGCACCGCCAAATGACACTCCGTCAAAAAATATGCGTGTGACATTGCTGCACGGTTGTCATGACAACAGCTTTTTAAATGTTACATATTTAGCAAGGCACTGTACGTCGGTTTACTTTAACAACAAAGAAAACGTAACATTTCCTTTCATCTTGAGAAGTCTCTTCTGTACAGCTGTGTCAGTTAAGGAAGTGATGTCATCTATTTTGAATTCTGTGTATGTGCATATTGTTTATTTCTAAGACTTTTTGAAGATTGTGTCTCTATGTCCACTGGATCACTCTCAAAAACTATGACCATATATTTGTTTTGAATTCATAACAGAGGCAATTCAAAGTTGTTGTTGTTGTTCTAAATACTATTGTGTTAACGAAACAATACAAAAAGAAACAAAACACACCAAATATGACTATTTGCAATGGGACAGAAAATTTGTTTTGTTTGGGTTTCAATGACGCCATTAAACAGTAATGCATATAAAAACAAGCGCAAAATTGCGGCAGAGATAGTAGAGATGTCGCACATGAAGAGAAAAACACTGGAGATCAACAGAGAACAGAGAGAACAACAGAGAACAACGAGAACTCAGAAAACACAGAGATCAACAGAGAAGACAGAGAACATAGAGAACCACAAAGAACACAACAAAGAACCCAGAGATCAACAGAGAGCACAGAGACCAAAATAGAACAAAGAGATCAAACAGATATCAACCGGGATCAACAGAGATCAACAGAGGATACTGAGATCAACAGAGAACACAGAGATCAACAGAGATCAAGCGAGAACATAGAGAACAACCGAGAACAACAGGGAAAGCAGAGAACTCAGACTACACCACAGAGATCAAAAGAGATCAACAGAGAACACAGAAATCAACAGAGAACAAAAAGATCAACAGAGAACACAGAGATCAACAGAGATAACATGGAACACAGAGTACAGAGAACTTAGAACACAGAGCACAGAGAACTCAGAACACAGAGAACACAGAGATCAACAGAGAACACAGAGCACAGAGAACACATGGAACACAGAGCACAGAGAACACAGAGCACAGAGAACTCAGAACACAGAGAACACAGAGTACAGAGAACACATGGAACACAGAGCACAGAGAAAGCAGAACACAGAGAAAGCTGAACACAGAGAAAGGAGAGAACACAGAACACAGAGAACACAGAACACAGAGAAAGCAGAACACAGAGAAAGCATAACACAGAGAAAGCAGAACACAGAGAAAGCAGAACTAAGAGAACACAGAACACAGAAAAAGTGTAACACAGAACACAGAGTACAGAGAGAACACAGAGATCAACAGAGAACACAGAGAAAACAGAGAAAGCAGAACACAGAGAAAGCAGAACATAGAGAACACAGAGAACACAGAGAAAGAAGAACACAGAGAAAGCAGAACACAGAACACAGATAAAACAGAACACAGAGAAAGCAGAACAAAGAGAACACAGATAAAGCAGAATACAGAGAACACAGAACACAGAGAAAACAGAACACAGAACACAGAGAAAGCAGAACACAGAGAACACAGAACGCAGAGAAAGCAGAACACAGAGAAAGCAGAACACAGAGAAAGCAGAACACAGAGAAAGCAGAACACAGAGAAAGCAGAACACTGAACACAGAGAACACAGAGAAAGCAGAACACAGAACACAGAGAAAACAGAAAACAGAGAACACAGAGAAAGCAGAACATAGAGAAAACAGAGAAAACAGAACACAGAGAAAGCAGAACACTGAACACAGAGAAAACAGAACACAGGGAAAGGAGAGAACACATAGAAAGGAGAGAACACAGAGAACCCAGAGAACAGAGAACCCAGAGAACAGAGAGAAAGGAGAGAACACAGAGAACACAGAGAAAGGAGAGAACACATAGAAAGACAGAGAACACAGAGAACAGAGAGAAAGGAGAGAACAGAGAGAACACAAAGAAAGGAGAGAACACAGAGCACAGAGAAACGAGAGAACACGGGGAACACAGAGAACAGAGAGAAAGGAGAGAACAGAGAGAGCACAGAGAAAGGAGAGAACACAGAGAAAGGAGAGAGCACAGAGAAAGGAGAGAACACAGAGAAAGGAGAGAACACAGAACACAGAGAAAGAAGAGAACACAGAACACAGAGAACAGAGAGAACACAGAGAGAACACAGAGAACAGAGAGAACACAGAACACAGAACACAGAGAACAGAGAGAACACAGAACACAGAGAGAACACAGAGAACAGAGAGAACACAGAACACAGAGAAAGAAGAGAACACAGAACACAGAGAGAACACAGAGAACAGAGAGAACACAGAACACAGAGAGAACACAGAGAACAGAGAGAACACAGAACACAGAGAAAGAAGAGAACACAGAACACAGAACACAGAGAACAGAGAGAACACAGAGAAAGGAGAGAACACAGAACACAGAACACAGAGAACACAGAACACAGAGAGAACACAGAGAACAGAGAGAACACAGAACACAGAGAACACAGAGAACAGAGAGAACACAGAACACAGAGAGAACACAGAACACAGAGAGAACACAGAACACAGAGAAAGAAGAGAACACAGAACACAGAACACAGAGAACACAGAGAACACAGAACACAGAGAGAACACAGAACACAGAGAGAACACAGAGAACAGAGAGAACACAGAACACAGAGAAAGAAGAGAACACAGAACACAGAGAGAACACAGAGAACAGAGAGAACACAGAACACAGAGAGAACACAGAGAACAGAGAGAACACAGAACACAGAGAAAGAAGAGAACACAGAACACAGAACACAGAGAACAGAGAGAACACAGAACACAGAGAGAACACAGAGAACAGAGAGAACACAGAACACAGAGAGAACACAGAGAACAGAGAGAACACAGAACACAGAGAGAACACAGAGAACAGAGAGAACACAGAACACAGAGAAAGAAGAGAACACAGAACACAGAGAGAACACAGAGAACACAGAGAAAGAAGAGAACACAGAACACAGAGAGAACACAGAGAACACAGAGAACACAGAGAACACAGAGAAAGAAGAGAACACAGAACACAGAACACAGAGAACAGAGAGAACACAGAGAACAGAGAGAACACAGAGAACAGAGAGAACACAGAACACAGAGAGAACACAGAGAACAGAGAGAACACAGAACACAGAGAGAACACAGAGAACAGAGAGAACACAGAACACAGAGAGAACACAGAGAACAGAGAGAACACAGAACACAGAGAAAGAAGAGAACACAGAACACAGAGAGAACACAGAGAACAGAGAGAACACAGAACAAAGTGTTCTCAGAGAGAGGATGCTGAAGATGGGACATGACTTTATCTGTGCCCAGTGATTTTATGAATCAAGGTTTATCAGTATTAATTTAATTTATTAATTTAATTTCAATATTTGACTTCTTAATGCACAGACAATGATGTTCCCAAATGAGAAAGTCAATAGACCTTGAATAAAAGTGTTTAATAATAAGAAGAGGATTACTCTAAAATTATTTGAATAATAATGATTAATAATTGATAATTATTTTAATAATATTTATTGGTTATTACTGGTTCTGGTGTGTGAGAACCCACAACTGGAATAAGGCCCAAAACAATGTGATGTTTTTTAATAATTAGCATTAAGGAATGAATTATAATGCAATAATTAATGTAATTAAACTATAATATTATTTGTTACGAAAATAAACAATTATAACATCTTAACAACTAGTTGAATTAAGCACAGTTAAATGAGTTAGTCTATTGATCATTATTGATCCAATCCACACCGGTCATCAGAACATCCCTGCACGCGCCCGTCACTTACAGAGTGTGTGTGTGGGGGGGCAGATCGGACCCCGCGGGGCTCCGGTCCAGTCCGATGTTGGAACAATTAACCACGCACACGTTCTGCGGTCCCGCCGCCCCGCACGAGCAGTTCCCCGGACACGGGCCGCACTCTCCCCCGCCCGCAGCGGCTCCGGAGCCGGCCGCCGCGAAGCAGCACAGCGCGCAGAACACCGCGGAGAGAAAGACGACGTTTGGCAGACAGACGCCATGTTTTCGCTTAAGTACAGTCCGTCCATTTCCGCAAGGCATAGCTCAGTCGCATCTCATCTCCTCTCCTGGCCGTGAAGTTCTCCTCGGGACGCGGGGGAGGAAACTTTCCATAAGAGAGTTTGGCGCAGAAGTTCGGGGGAAAGATCCGAGGATCGATGACGTCTCCGCTTTATTCCCGCACTAACGGAACCGGAGTCACTTCTTCTCCGGAGGAGGAAAAAAACTCCAAGAGTTCTTCAAGAACTTCCTCTTCTTCTCTCATCCTGCAGTGCCACAGCTCACCACTGAAAGGAGAGAACACAGGGAGCACAGAGAACAGAGAGAAAGGAGAGAACACAGAACACAGAGAACAGAGAGAAAGGAGAGAACAGAGAGAGCACAGAGAACAGAGAGAACACAGAGAACAGAGAGAAAGGAGAGAACAGAGAGAAAGGAAAGAACAGAGAGAAAGGAGAGAACAGAGAGAGCACAGAGAACAGGGAGAACAGAGAGAACACAGAGAACAGAGAGAACACAGAACACAGAGAACAGAGAGAACACAGAACACAGAGAGCACAGAGAACAGAGAGAACACAGAGAAAGGAGAGAACACAGAGAGAACACAGAACACAGAGAAAGAAGAGAACACAGAGAACAGAGAGAAAGGAGAGAACAGAGAGAGCACAGAGAACAGAGAGAACAGAGAGAACACAGAGAACAGAGAGAACACAGAACACAGAGAACAGAGAGAACACAGAACACAGAGAGCACAGAGAACAGAGAGAACACAGAGAAAGGAGAGAACACAGAGAGAACACAGAACACAGAGAAAGAAGAGAACACAGAGAACAGAGAGAAAGGAGAGAACAGAGAGAACAGAGAGAACAGAGAGAACACAGAGAACAAAGAGAACACAGAACACAGAGAACAGAGAGAACACAGAACACAGAGAACAGAGAGAACACAGAACAGAGAGAACACAGAGAACAGAGAGAACACAGAACAGAGAGAACACAGAACAGAGAGAACACAGAACAGAGAGAACACAGAGAACAGAGAGAACACAGAACAGAGAGAACAGAGAGAACACAGAACAGAGAGAACACAGAGAACACAGAACAGAGAGAACAGAGAGAACACAGAACAGAGAGAACACAGAGAACACAGAAATGAGAGAACACAGAGAACAGAGAGAACAGAGAGAACACAGAGAACAGAGAGAACAGAGAGAACACAGAGAACAGAGAGAACACAGAGAACAGAGAGAACACAGGGAACACAGAGAACATAGAGAAAGGAGAGAACAGAGAGAACAGAGAGAACACAGAGAACAGAGAGAACACAGAGAACACAGAGAACAGAGAGAACACAGAACACAGAGAGAACACAGAACAGAGAGAACACAGAACACAGAGAACAGAGAGAACACAGAGAACAGAGAGAACACAGAACAGAGAGAACACAGAACAGAGAGAACAGAGAGAACACAGAGAACAGAGAGAAAGGAGAGAACAGAGAGAGCACAGAGAACAGAGAGAACAGAGAGAACACAGAACACAGAGAACAGAGAGAACAGAGAGAACACAGAACAGAGAGAACACAGAGAACAGAGAGAACACAGAACAGAGAGAACACAGAACACAGAGAACAGAGAGAACACAGAACAGAGAGAACACAGAGAACAGAGAGAACACAGAGAACAGAGAGAACACAGAGAACAGAGAGAACACAGAGAACAGAGAGAACACAGAACACAGAGAACAGAGAGAACACAGAGAACAGAGAGAACACAGAACACAGAGAACAGAGAGAACACAGAACAGAGAGAACACAGAACAGAGAGAACACAGAACAGAGAGAACACAGAGAACAGAGAGAACAGAGAACACAGAGAACAGAGAGAACACAGAACAGAGAGAACACAGAACACAGAGAACAGAGAGAACAGAGAGAACACAGAGAACAGAGAGAACACAGAACAGAGAGAACACAGAGAACAGAGAGAACACAGAGAACAGGAGAACACAGAACAGAGAGAACACAGAGAACAGAGAGAACACAGAACATCCTTCTCTCATCCTGCAGTGCCACAGCTCACCACTGAACTTTCTTCATCATCACAAACTCAAGAACAACTTTTCTTATTTAGTTGTCTTCTTTGGTTCTATGTGAAGTCAAACACAAAGTTGAATGCTGCACACAAACCATTGTACTCGTTTCTTTAATGTCAAAAGTTGTTCTAACTTACACCCCAAACTTTTAAACTGTGTCATACTTTCTGTAAGTTCTAATCATGATGGGATGATGAATAAATGAATGCTCTTGGATCAATACACACGTTGTGATGCTTTGCTCTTCCCAGAACTGCATTGATCTGTGATGTTCGTGAATAATTCACGCATGATGGGATGAGTTGTGTTTGTGGGCTCCAGGAGGAGCTCTGAGCCCCCTTTAAACACTTCTGATGACGTAATCATTCCTGGAGCTTCCCTGGCTCATTGGAAAGCTTTAAGGCAAGGATGAAGTTAAGGGCGATCACCGATCGTCCCTGTCATCATCTGTTTATCCTGTTGTCATTTTTAACCTGCAAAACACCAAAGGAGATATTTGGAAGAATGTCGGTAACCGTGCCACACTGGCACCCGTTCATTTGTATTGTATGGACGCAAATTTAACGCTTGACCTACGGTCAAGATAGGTTTCTGTGAAAGAAAGTCGTGTAGGTAGAAATGATAAAGATAATAAAGAGGGTTGGTCATTTTGGGTTGGTAGAACATTGTGTTTGTGAGGGTTTGATTCCCAGAAATAGAGAAAATCATTTCATAATGTGATATTCTTACAAATAAGAGATGTTTGACTATAATGACACATTTGGATTTTGTGATTTTTGTAAGGAAAAGATCAAAAGGACAAACATTTCAGAATTTTTTAAGCGTTTCCCCCCCCAAAGGGGCAAGGATTTGTATCCCCGACTGTGTTTTTGCCTCAGGATAAAACAAGAGAAGCGATCGACAAAGAGCGAGAACGCGTGAGACGGAGAGATGCTGTGAACAGAAACCTTTGATCAAGGGAAATATGAGGAGAATGATTTCAGAAGGGAACTCGATGTTCTTTACATTATCAGTTCCGGATTGGGCCGCTTTATCTTTTAGGGATCCATTACATGTTCCCCAATATGTCAAGGCCTTTGAATGATGCTGTGAGTGGTTGCTAGGACGTTGCTAACCAACTCTATATGGGAAAATGTCATTCCTATCATTAAGACGATGATGAACAATAATAATACTACTACATCCGACTTTTGAAACCCATCTAACTTGCAAAAGTTTTCTAATGGTAAATATGGGAACGGTCAGGCACAGTATGATGTTGAGGTCCAGAACACGCAATGTTTTCATCAGTTTTCTATCCCTCCCCCACTCATACTGTTTATTAAGTTAACCTTTTAATAATATTGATTCACTTATCTCATGTCTGTGTGCTTTTTCCGTCTGCCCGTGTTAATAAAAACATATCTATTTTTAATGTACTTTTAACACATTTGTCATTTAAAACCTGTGTGACCCTGCAGAACACAAAAAAGAGATTTTGAAGAATGTTGGAAACCCACACTCATTCATTTTTATTTAATGAACCAAATTCAATGCAGGTTATTGTGTGCCATTATCACATTCTTGAAAATATCTTTTTTGTGTTCCAATAATCGGGTATAAGAATCTAAAAATGTAACATGTTCATTTGTGGTTGAAGTTCTTTTTGTGGGCTATCAGCATGCTTCACTTTGCAATGAATATGTAATATAATTCTGGTAAAGCTGAATGGATCAACATGTTTCTGATACACTGATTCAGGATCAGCACACAACACATCAGACCTGTCACTCATCTCTAATAACTCTTCATCAATATTATGAGGTCAGCGCCCCTCAGGTGAATGAAAGGTGGGAAATGTGGCAGGTGTTAATGGGATGAGGTTCTCATGGTAGAAAGAAGTGTGATGCAGGTATAAAACATAACTGATCCGAAGCAGACACGCATCACGCATTGGATGTGCAACAGCTGACATTTAGTTTGCACATTTGTAGACATGTGTAAATGAGAGTTATTAAAATTCCCACTTATTTTATGGATTCATAAGGATATTTCATTCTAATGGAATAATTTCAATAAATTTCATTAAAGTAGAAAGATCAAACCTCTTACATTGAAATGGGAAAATTATGATTTCTTGCATGTGTTCTTATCACAGTCAAACACATTGTTTTGCATTTGTAAATTAAACTGTGCTGACATTGTATGCCAAAATAGCAGTATAAAAGATTTTTGTTTTTATGGCCAATATGATTTTGGGTACTAGATTACATGTCTTAAAAAGATTTGTCCACACAATTCATGCACCGTATTTATGTATGTTCTAAAAACGGGTTTGAATATACTGTGATTCTCCAGGGTTCTCAAAGTCTGCTCTTATCAACTGAAATATCGCTTCTGGGACATTTGTTAATCCCTTTTTATTTGGAGCAGCATGTATCATGAAAAACACTCTACAAATGAAATTGAATTCAACCGTATTGTAATTTAATTAAAGATGCAGACAGCAATTCATGACGGATGTATAAAACCCCTCACAATCCCACTCTCTCTATCCTGACAGACCATGTTAACCCTCTACATCTCTAATCAAATTCTGTTAATATTTCATCTTAGCAACTGTTACCATGTGCAACGCACATAATCAAATTGTAAATGATAGCCAATGTAAATGAATGACAACGTTAACACAGAGCATCTGCATACATTAACATTTTCCTTTGTTTTTACATTAAATGATTTACACTCAAATATGAGTATATTTGAAATGAAGTAAACATACTGTTTACATTTTATTTACATATAAGTAAACATTTTTTTTACATTTAATTAACTCAAATAAGTAAATTAGAAATCACCAAAAATATTATGTGTCTTTAACAAATGCATATCTGTTACAAGAGAACTGTTGAAATCAACTCTAGTATTTTAAATATTTTCCAGCCAAAATAACTATTTAAGTTTAAAAATTGTATTTAGTTAAAATAAATGTTTATTTTTGTCATATTTGAAACATAATTTTTTTACAGTGTCTCAAAGTACTTTTATTTGAACCAACTATTTTTTCCCTTCTCTTTTGTGGGTAATATTCAGTCTTCGGTATTGCTGTTTCAAATCGTTCATGTTGCTTTATCAAATATTTCTTTATATATTATATCATAATATTGAAAATGAGGTTGTCTTGTGTATGCAGCTGGTGAAATGTCCATGCTTGTAATATGCTATTATGCTGTCAGGCCCAGAAAGACACCACCTGCCTCTTCTGTCACCCTCTGTAGACAATATTATTTTCTTTACAAAGGTCAGTGTTTAACATAACATGATTCATAGTGCCATAACAAGGCTCAAAACACTGATTCCTTATGACATTCCCCATTTCAAATGCATCTCCTCTTCTCCTCACAGTGTAATGTTATGATAAAACACACAGACTGTTGAATGTTTTACATTAATGTCAATGAATATGCAATCGTCTTGGAAACGGAGATAAGCTGTATGGAGCATGGTTATAGTATGTGTTTCAGCCAATAGAGGACGCTCTCAGCAGTTGAAATGATGGTGCTGCTTGGGTTTGTGGTCTTGTCGGTCCAACCACAATTGTGTTTGTATTCATTGTGCTATTTCTTGGGAATATAAATCATTTTGAATCAAGGCTGTTTCAGAGTCAGGCCTCTATGACCCCATCGTGTTGTCTCAGAGTTACGGGGCATCACAGACAGTTCAGACATCTCACAAGACACCTTCTGTTCATCCGTGATCAATACAGATCAAAATAACCCAAACTCACCTTCAATTGTCTTCGGTTTCAAACCAAAGACACCATCTGCTGCCGTGAGATGAATTGGTTACAGCAGGAGCTCCATACGTGTTCATCATATAATGGTGATGATCCATCCAGACACAGGTGAGAAATGAGCCCAGACATTCTCGCCTCCTACTGAGAAGTCAATTATGTAATGCGGCGATAGTCAAACCACCTAAGAGAAAATGTCAAGTGGATGAGGAAAGAACAGTTGATCTGTAATAGAAAACTGACCACAGGCCTTTGTAAATTTCCCCTGGTTGTAATAAAACACAATAATGTATATCGTTGTGTTGTGCATTGATCTCTGTACAGCAAAGTGTTTTTTTTTCGTACAGGATA
>CM065661.1:2412583-2439432 GCA_033220385.1 Triplophysa yarkandensis | reverse complement strand
GGACCTTCAAACGGGTTTCACTATGTATGTAAAAATAGCTATTTATTAAATCTTTGGATACGTATTTTGCAGTGTTGAAGGTTGAGCAACCGTTTTCTATAGAAGGACGACGAGAAGTGACTTTGTTTCAATGTTTTGTATGTAGCTTAACTGTGATTCTCGTGATCTGCTTTATGGTAATTTCATTTCATTCGTTTTGATGTTCGTTTGCTGCCGGGTCAAATCTGGAATGTCAGTTTTACAGACATTAAGGGTTGCATTATTATTGTAAAACATATTTACTGTAGATGTGCCAAATTATACTGACAGAGATCAACGATTCTGCGCTTTCTTCACGTGCACAGTTTTATGAATATTTGGTGGTCATGTTTACAGGCTCTTTCATACTTGTGATGTATTTTAGTCATGCATGAAGAACCTCAAGACCTCAAGAACGTCTTCTTGATTATAATGTATTTATCTCACAGAATATTTCTACAGAATATCTGTTATAATAAAGATTTTGAGAAACATTACAAGAGGCGCCCGTTTTTTAATGTGCCGGGTTCAGCCGGGGTGAATCTTTGTGTGTTGGCAAATCCGCGTGAAGTGACATTTTCCCCCCTGCCATGAGCTTTAAATGATTCATGGTTTGGGATGAGCATTGTCAAAGCACACTGTTTGAAATCCACTCCTGAGAGATGATGGACGTGTGGCGAGTTGGGGAAAATATGACATGCAGATGGTACACAGGCACTGGCATGAGATTCCTGGGGCTTCTTCTGCCAGTCTGGAGGTTACGGTTATTAAAACACAGGCTGGATGGGCTGCCATGGCAACAGATTCACCTTGCATGCAGAACCCTCTGAAATGTGTAAAATGTCCGCTAGGGAACTCACAGACTGTGATGCATTGCATTTGTTTGGTAAACTGCTCAGGTGCATTTATCAAGCGTTGAACTATGTGATTATTGTGATGCAGATATAAGACTTTATACATTTATACAAACAACTAATGATCTCTCACAACGATGCCCGACTTATACACCACAATAGGGCAATACTGCATTCACATCATGAGTGACATCACCTGTTTACAAAATGTCACATACAGTAAGTAATGCCTGTAGAAGAGGATCCGACATGAAAGCTATAGGAAACACATTATGTAATGCAGCAGGGAAGTCAGGTGTACATGGTGACACACTGGCGCTTTGTTCGGTACAGGCATGCAAATACGTTGGCTGCCACTGCCATTTGCATTTTGGTTTGGTTCAATGGGGGCTCCGGGTTTCATGGAAGTGCCCGTCCACCGGCATTGCGTGACTCACTTCTGTTAAAATGAATTGAAAAAGCATTCAGAACAGGGAAATGACCTGTGGACGGTGGCAGTCTGGCATTCCAATACTGAGTCTAGACAGTTTGACAAATATTTGCTTCTGTGACGTGTACATGCTTCACAGCCTTGAGCCGAACTTTCATTTGTTTTTATGCTAATCAAAGTGCCCAATATATCCACGTTTAATGCCCGTTGACATGGGACTGACCTCAGTGCATCCAAATCAGCGTCTGGAAAGATTTTATAAAAAAAGCAAACAGTACTGTTACTTGATACCAGGGAATAATATCAAACTTCATGATATCCAGATCTGCGGGTCTGAGTTCTCCATGGCGTTGTGGATCTGTTTGCAGGGCCGGTTATTATTTTGTTGGGAATCTGAGTCAGAGAAGCTCACTCGGTATGTACACCATGCACACCAGAAGGCGACATACACTGTTGGCTGACTGGACTGTTTCCATGGTTACCATTACAGGTTTTTGCTCTCTTCGTCAGCGGGAAGTGTACGAGAATGTTTCAGAGAGTGATTTTTGGTGCAGAGACTTCAAAAGAAAGCAGCCGAATGGCTTCAGAACGGCCGCGCTGCGTGTTTGTTTCCAAACTACCAAAATACTGGTTCTCTGTGGAAATCTTGAAAATATGATGGCAGACATGATGTAACAGAGGCATTGATTAAGACATTGAAAATGACATTGAGGAGCAGGGTTTGGCTTTCCACTCTGGGTGATGTAACACTATTGTGCAGTTCCACTTTTCCGAAGGAAACCATTTAAAATGCATCAGCCGTCTACAGCTCGTCGCACACCCCTAACAAATGTTCCACTGCAGACGGGAAGACTCACTGTACCAGAGGTCACCTCATCATCTATTGCGTAGAGATCATTTTCAGAAAGGAACAGAGCGGGTTCTTTGTCTCTCTGTGCCACAGAAACACTGTGTTAAAGCCCTGGGCAACATGGTTGGTAACTGTGTAAGTGATGCTCTTGAATAAAATATGTCGGCCCAGATGGATATTCCACCATTGGTCACTGGATTAGACCCAAGTGTGAAGGACTTTGTCCATTACCCAAACTCTTGGGACATTGATTTGAGTACAGATGACAGATTTAGGAATAAAACACAGTGGTATTTAACCAGTGGTGTTCAAACTTTTTTTGTCAGACCCCGTACGAAACCCACCGAACCCACTTTTAAAAAGCACATTTTCTGCACTTAATTACTTTTTTTCTTCTTCTTTTGTTGCTGATGGTCTGTGCCCCACGACATTAAACCAACTTTATACTAAGTTCTTATATCACTTTTCAACAATTCAAGCATTTCTAATCATATTTTAAAGTGATAACTCAAAACTTTTTCTAGTTTAAGTGATAACAATGAGCTATTGAATATCAAAGTTATAAAGAAACTAATGTATTATTGAGAACATAATAAGGCAGCACTGGGAACATGTTATTGGAGAATGATTGCCTGTCTGCAAACACAATAAAGTCCTCACCTATAAAGCACTCACATTCAGCTAAAAGAACATTGCAGGCAGGATCTGAGCCCATGCACGTGTGCTGTACGCCTCACCTTGAGTGGCACAAATAATGTGTCCCCATGTATTAACTTCTGAAGTTCTTATCACTAATTCTTTTCTATTAAAGGTGTAAGAGGTCGGAGCAGACATCTGAAAGTGTGGATTCAAGAGTTTATTATCCTATACTATATATGTTGACAGATTATGTTACAACATAGAAATTCAAAACAAAGAAATTCTTATTTATGCAAATCTTTCAACAACCAGTCATGGCATGGTGGTTGGCGTGTTGCACCGGCACCATACCACCCAACTGCTCCCCGGTGCAAAATACAAACACAATATTTTGAAGAATGTTGGTAACCAAAAGCCATTAGTCCATATTGACTCATATCGTATGATCTCTAAACCACTGCAAGTCAACCAGGAACCAGTGGTTTTAATATACCTTTAACAACATTTTTCAAAATAACTCCAAAGATAGAAACATATATAGATTAAAATACACAGACATGTTCATGAACAAGATGAACATTTCCAAAGTTCTGCAAAGGAAACGTACATCACATTAGAAATTGAATAATGTTCTGTACTTATGTGTTTTATGTGCCTAACCTGGAGTGGATGTGGACACTTTTATCACCATTTAAATGACGTCATCATATATTATCACACATTATCATGAAGGTTTTAACTTTCTGGGTTAAAAGTAATGAAGTATCTCTCAGTGAAGTATGAAGTGTGTGTTTTAATGTGTGCTACACAATGATCACACATCTGAGTGGCACTTCATATTTAAAAGGTGAATAATGAAATCTCTGCTATAGTTTGTCTTGTTGTTCTGTTGATCAAATACACGTCATCTGAAGCATCTGAAAAACTTACTTAGACTTATTTTAGGGACTGTGAAAACCTTGTCATCTGTGATGAAGGAGAATTTCATAATCTCTCTATCTTTGGTTGCCATGGACACTTGCAGAGTTCTCATAATAGATAAGCAAAGACAAAATGAGAAGATTTCTCCAGTTCTGTGGCAGAAAAAGAAACGAGTTCCTCCCAATACGCCGGTCGGATGTAATCTTTAAACACAAGTGAAAAGCAAGCCTAGTTCTGTTCTTCAAGAGACGAGAATCAATCACTCATTTAAAGCAAGAAATGACCCAGCTAGAACACCATTAAATGCTGACTATCACATCACAGGATGGGTTCTGAGAAGGATCCTATAGGAAGAAAAACAGCTATGAAAATATGTACATCACAATAAAGATGGGATGGATATATGTGTTATATGTACAATGGATCAAACATTTAATGTATATTGTATTGTAATGCAATGTCCTTGTGCTGGCATTACAGATTGTTATTGTGTGAGTGTGAGAAGTTACAGAGGAATGGGGCAACATCTACAGGAAATGCTGAGTATTACTAACATCCAAACCTGCTCAGGATTTATACAAACCTATAGATCCAGTAAACACAACACACACAAACACAAGTCTCTGGGGTTTATATTCTGTACATAATTATTTTATATTCTCTTGGGGTTTATATTCTGTACATAATTATTTTATATTCTCTTGGGGTTTATATTCTTTACATAATTATTTTATATACTCTTGGGGTTTATATAATATTCTTTAAATAAAAACTTACATTTAATATTATTATATATCGAGTCACGGTGGAATTTCCCTGTAATCAACTTCAGTTACTTAAAAATAATACATTTAATAAGAACCAAATGTGTGTTACAGTAAATATAAATATAGAAATAAATTATTAATAATGCAAATCTTTCAAAAAACAAGAACAGATAATAAATTAATGAACACATATATAACACATAACATATGTGTGAAGTCCCTTTGGGTAAAAGTGTCTGTTAAATGTCTAAATGTAAATGTAAATAAATGCAATCTTAAAAAGAGAAATCGATGAAAATGCCGTCACATTTATTCAACCTTCTGTTATTTTAGATCTGTATGATTTTATTCTGCAAAACACAAAAGAAGATATTTTGAAGAATGTTGGGTACCTAAACCATTGGTCACCGCAGACACAATCGACACTCTTGACACAAAACCACTGCGAGTTCTTTTTATTTTATTTTCCTAACATTCTTCAAAGTATCTTCTTTGTGTTCAGACAGTCATATGAATGTGAATATTAAGAGGGTTACACACACACACACACACACACACACACACACACACACACACACACACACACACACACACACACACACACACACACACACACACACACATTGACACACACACACACACACACACACACACACATTGACACACACACACATTGACACACACACACATTGACACACACACACACACACACACACACACACACACACACACACACACACACACACACACACAGACAGACAGACAGACAGACAGACACACACACACACACACACACACACACACACACACACAGACACAGACACAGACACACACACACACACACACACACACACACACACACACACACACACACACACACACACACACACACACACACACACACACACACACACACACACAGACACAGACACAGACACAGACACACACACACACACACACACACACACACACACACACACACACACACACACACACACACACACAGACAGACAGACACAGACACACACACACACACACACACACACACACACACACACACACACACACACACACACACACACACACACACACACACACACACACACACACACACACACACACAGACACAGACACAGACACAGACACAGACACAGACACAGACACAGACACAGACACACACACACACACACACACACACACACACACACATAAATAAATATAATCTGAATATAATGAATGTTGTTTAAAGTGTTCCACAGACAGGAAGTGAGAAGTATTAATATCAGAGTAAGAATCTCGGAGCGGAACCTTTAACCGGAACGGAAGTGGTGTGTCGGTGTTTCCGGTCGGAGGGTTTAAAGGTCACACATCATCAGCAGCGAGGAGAGCTCAGCGCGTTTCCGTCACAATCTCACACAAGAGATAAACTTGTGCTGTATTCCATCTGTTTGTGTGACACTCAGTGTGTGTTGTGTTGTGTTGTGCAGTTGTGTTGTTGTGAGGGACAACATGTCGTCAGAATCATGGGCCCAAGCTGTGGATGAACAGGAAGCCGCAGCAGACTCTGTAAAGCTCTTTATTAAACTCTTATTAATCATCTTTTATTATTCTTATGCATTCATTTAATTATTTAATATATTACTTTTAAATGTTTGATTCTATGAGAGTATTATTAATGCTACATTGGGTGTTTATGACGTTATTTATAAATAAATCAGAATAATTGAGTTCTTCTGAGGTGATTATACTGTAATCAGTTATTGATAAAGTTTGTGTTTTATCATACTAACACAACTTCTACACTTTTATTTGATTGAATGTAATAAATGTGTTTTATATTATAACTAATATGAAGTAATGAGATAAAAGATGTTTTGTAGTATTAAATGTCACTTTTATTACAGATAAGCAGTCTTCAGATAAATGAGAAGGAAGAAAGTCCTAAAACAGAGGAAAATGGTGAGAATAAAACATCTATGACATCACATTACATAAAACTTCTGTAGATTATTATAAAGATCACATCTATGACATCATATTAAATAAAACTTCTGTAGATTATTATAAACATCACATCTATGACATCATATTAAATAAAACTTCTGTAGATTATTATAAAGATCACATCTATGACATCATATTACATAAAACTTCTGTGGATTATTATAAAGATCACATCTATGACATCACATTACATAAAACTTCTGTAGATTATTATAAAGATCACATCTATGACATCACATTACATAAAACTTCTGTGGATTATTATAAAGATCACATCTATGACATCATATTACATAAAACTTCTGTAGATTATTATAAAGATCACATCTATGACATCATATTAAATAAAACTTCTGTAGATTATTATAAAGATCACATCTATGACATCACATTAAATAAAACTTCTGTAGATTATTATAAAGATCACATCTATGACATCATATTAAATAAAACTTCTGTAGATTATTATAAAGATCACATCTATGACATCACATTAAATAAAACTTCTGTAGATTATTATAAAGATCACATCTATGACATCATATTACATAAAACTTCTGTGGATTATTATAAAGATCACATCTATGACATCACATTACATAAAACTTCTGTAGATTATTATAAAGATCACATCTATGACATCACATTACATAAAACTTCTGTGGATTATTATAAAGATCACATCTATGACATCATATTACATAAAACTTCTGTGGATTATTATAAAGATCACATCTATGACATCACATTACATAAAACTTCTGTAGATTATTATAAAGATCACATCTATGACATCACATTACATAAAACTTCTGTGGATTATTATAAAGATCACATCTATGACATCACATTACATAAAACTTCTGTGGATTATTATAAAGATCACATCTATGACATCATATTACATAAAACTTCTGTGGATTATTATAAAGATCACATCTATGACATCACATTACATAAAACTTCTGTGGATTATTATAAAGATCACATCTATGACATCACATTACATAAAACTTCTGTAGATTATTATAAAGATCACATCTATGACATCATATTACATAAAACTTCTGTGGATTATTATAAAGATCACATCTATGACATCACATTACATAAAACTTCTGTAGATTATTATAAAGATCACATCTATGACATCATATTACATAAAACTTCTGTAGATTATTATAAAGATCACATCTATGACATCACATTAAATAAAACTTCTGTAGATTATTATAAAGATCACATCTATGACATCACATTACATAAAACTTCTGTAGATTATTATAAAGATCACATCTATGACATCACATTACATAAAACTTCTGTGGATTATTATAAACATCACATCTATGACATCACATTACATAAAACTTCTGTAGATTATTATAAAGATCACATCTATGACATCATATTACATAAAACTTCTGTAGATTATTATAAAGATCACATCTATGACATCATATTACATAAAACTTCTGTAGATTATTATAAAGATCACATCTATGACATCACATTACATAAAACTTCTGTAGATTATTATAAAGATCACATCTATGACATCATATTACATAAAACTTCTGTAGATTATTATAAAGATCACATCTATGACATCACATTACATAAAACTTCTGTAGATTATTATAAACATCACATCTATGACATCACATTACATAAAACTTCTGTAGATTATTATAAAGATCACATCTATGACATCACATTACATAAAACTTCTGTGGATTATTATAAAGATCACATCTATGACATCACATTACATAAAACTTCTGTAGATTATTATAAAGATCACATCTATGACATCACATTACATAAAACTTCTGTGGATTATTATAAAGATCACATCTATGACATCACATTACATAAAACTTCTGTAGATTATTATAAAGATCACATCTATGACATCACATTACATAAAACTTCTGTGGATTATTATAAAGATCACATCTATGACATCATATTACATAAAACTTCTGTGGATTATTATAAAGATCACATCTATGACATCATATTACATAAAACTTCTGTAGATTATTATAAAGATCACATCTATGACATCATATTACATAAAACTTCTGTGGATTATTATAAAGATCACATCTATGACATCATATTACATAAAACTTCTGTGGATTATTATAAAGATCACATCTATGACATCACATTACATAAAACTTCTGTGGATTATTATAAAGATCACATCTATGACATCACATTACATAAAACTTCTGTGGATTATTATAAAGATCACATCTATGACATCATATTACATAAAACTTCTGTGGATTATTATAAAGATCACATCTATGACATCACATTACATAAAACTTCTGTGGATTATTATAAAGATCACATCTATGACATCACATTACATAAAACTTCTGTAGATTATTATAAAGATCACATCTATGACATCATATTACATAAAACTTCTGTGGATTATTATAAAGATCACATCTATGACATCACATTACATAAAACTTCTGTGGATTATTATAAAGATCACATCTATGACATCACATTACATAAAACTTCTGTAGATTATTATAAAGATCACATCTATGACATCATATTACATAAAACTTCTGTAGATTATTATAAAGATCACATCTATGACATCACATTAAATAAAACTTCTGTAGATTATTATAAAGATCACATCTTTGACATCACATTACATAAAACTTCTGTAGATTATTATAAAGATCACATCTATGACATCACATTACATAAAACTTCTGTGGATTATTATAAACATCACATCTATGACATCACATTACATAAAACTTCTGTAGATTATTATAAAGATCACATCTATGACATCATATTACATAAAACTTCTGTAGATTATTATAAAGATCACATCTATGACATCATATTACATAAAACTTCTGTAGATTATTATAAAGATCACATCTATGACATCACATTACATAAAACTTCTGTAGATTATTATAAAGATCACATCTATGACATCATATTACATAAAACTTCTGTAGATTATTATAAAGATCACATCTATGACATCACATTACATAAAACTTCTGTAGATTATTATAAACATCACATCTATGACATCACATTACATAAAACTTCTGTAGATTATTATAAAGATCACATCTATGACATCACATTACATAAAACTTCTGTGGATTATTATAAAGATCACATCTATGACATCACATTACATAAAACTTCTGTAGATTATTATAAACATCACATCTATGACATCACATTACATAAAACTTCTGTAGATTATTATAAAGATCACATCTATGACATCACATTACATAAAACTTCTGTAGATTATTATAAAGATCACATCTATGACATCATATTACATAAAACTTCTGTAGATTATTATAAAGATCACATCTATGACATCACATTACATAAAACTTCTGTAGATTATTATAAAGATCACATCTATGACATCACATTACATAAAACTTCTGTAGATTATTATAAAGATCACATCTATGACATCATATTAAATAAAACTTCTGTAGATTATTATAAAGATCACATCTATGACATCACATTACATAAAACTTCTGTAGATTATTATAAACATCACATCTGTGACATCATATTACATAAAACTTCTGTAGATTATTATAAAGATCACATCTATGACATCACATTACATAAAACTTCTGTAGATTATTATAAAGATCACATCTATGACATCATATTAAATAAAACTTCTGTAGATTATTATAAAGATCACATCTATGACATCACATTACATAAAACTTCTGTAGATTATTATAAAGATCACATCTATGACATCACATTACATAAAACTTCTGTAGATTATTATAAAGATCACATCTATGACATCATATTAAATAAAACTTCTGTAGATTATTATAAAGATCACATCTATGACATCACATTACATAAAACTTCTGTAGATTATTATAAACATCACATCTGTGACATCATATTACATAAAACTTCTGTGGATTATTATAAAGATCACATCTATGACATCACATTACATAAAACTTCTGTGGATTATTATAAAGATCACATCTATGACATCACATTACATAAAACTTCTGTAGATTATTATAAAGATCACATCTATGACATCATATTACATAAAACTTCTGTGGATTATTATAAAGATCACATCTATGACATCACATTACATAAAACTTCTGTAGATTATTATAAAGATCACATCTATGACATCATATTACATAAAACTTCTGTAGATTATTATAAAGATCACATCTATGACATCATATTAAATAAAACTTCTGTAGATTATTATAAAGATCACATCTATGACATCACATTACATAAAACTTCTGTAGATTATTATAAAGATCACATCTGTGACATCACATTACATAAAACTTCTGTGGATTATTATAAACATCACATCTATGACATCACATTACATAAAACTTCTGTGGATTATTATAAAGATCACATCTGTGACATCATATTACATAAAACTTCTGTGGATTATTATAAAGATCACATCTATGACATCATATTACATAAAACTTCTGTGGATTATGATGATGATGTCATTAACATTACATGTTTAATATTAATTAGGGGCAAAGACGGCAGGAAGCGGAGAGAAGACCGAGGAAGATGATAAAGGTATGTGTTATATAATCATGAATATTGTGATTGATATTATTTATTCAATCGACAGGAAGGAAGTAATCGAGATAAAGAGTCAAGCTGTACAATCACTTGTGATGGTTTTACAATTACTATTATTGCATTTATTCATTTGTCAGACGCTTTATCTAAACTATCTTACAGTATTACACAGTATATATATATATATATAAAAGTGAAGGTCATGGCACACACTGTAGTGTAGTGAAGTGAAGTGAAGTGAAGTGAAGTGACGTATTGCCAAGTATGGTGTTCAATACTTGGAATTTGTGCTCTGCATTTAACCCATCCAGTAAGTGAACACACACACACTGTGAACACGCACAGTAAGTGAACACACACACACTGTGGACACGTACAGTAAGTGAACACACACACACTGTGAACACACACAGTAAGTGAACACACACACACTGTCGACACGTACAGTAAGTGAACACACACACACTGTGAACACACACAGTAAGTGAACACACACACACTGTGGACACGTACAGTAAGTGAACACACACACACTGTGGACACGTACAGTAAGTGAACACACACACACTGTGGACACGTACAGTAAGTGAACACACACACACTCTGAACACGCACAGTAAGTGAACACACACACACTGTGAACACGTACAGTAAGTGAACACACACACACTGTGAACACGTACAGTAAGTGAACACACACACACTGTGAACACACACAGTAAGTGAACACACACACACTGTGAACACACACAGTAAGTGAACACACACACACACTGTGAACACGTACAGTAAGTGAACACACACACTCTGTGAACACGTACAGTAAGTGAACACGTACAGTAAGTGAACACGTACAGTAAGTGAACACACACAGTAAGTGAACACACACAGTGATCAGTGGGCAGTCATGCTGTGGCGCCCGGGGAGCAGTGGGGGGGTCGGTGCCTTGCTCAAGAGTCTCACCTCAGTCGTGGTATTCCCGCTGGTTCCGAGTCTCGAACCAGCAACCTTCGGACTCAAACCACCAGGCCACAACCGCTCAATATATATATCACTGTAGAGTAAACAGGAGTAAGATGTCTTCCAAGAACACTTCAGTTATTATCTGCCCACACTGAGATTCAAACCAACAACCTTCTGATCACAAGATCAACTCTCTAACCACCAGAACACAACTGACATCAAACTTGAGCATTTTTTGTTCAGCCGGGTCATTTAAATGTCTTTAGAATCAATGTATATTTCTTCCTCCTCCATCTGAAAGTTAACTATCTGCTCTGTGTTACAGACGACAAGGCGGCACAGTCACTCTTAAATAAACTAATACGCAGTAATCTAGTGAACACAACCAATCAAGTAGAAGTTCTCCAGAGAGATCCCACATCTCCACTTTATTCTGTCAAGTCTTTTGAGGAGCTCCGATTGTGAGTTTGAATGAATTTTTCCCTTCACTTATAACTCGCATGAACGAATGATCTGTTATTAGGGTTGATATTAACTATTGTATTCACTGCTCTTGTTACACAGGAAACCTCAGCTTCTACAGGGAGTTTATGCTATGGGTTTCAACAGGCCCTCCAAAATCCAAGAGACCGCTTTGCCTATGATGCTCGCAGAACCGTGAGTTCATCACATGTATATGCATTGTAACCGAAGCTGTGGTTTCAACAAAATATCTTCCTCTTTCAGTCCACAGAATCTCATCGCTCAGTCTCAGTCTGGAACGGGTAAAACCGCTGCTTTTGTGCTGGCCATGTTGAGTCATGTGGACCCTGAAAACAAATGGCCACAGGTATAGAGCGTGCCATAATCAGCATGTTATGTATCACTAGTTCAGCTGTTCTAATGTTAATGTCTTTCGGACTGTTTTTGCCAGTGTCTGTGCGTCTCGCCCACGTATGAGCTGGCCCTGCAGACGGGCAAGGTCATCGAACAGATGGGCAAGTTTTACCCTGAAGTCCAGCTAATTTATGCTATCCGAGGAAACAAATGTAAGAGCTTAAGGTTTGAAAAGAAAAGGGTACAAAAAGGAAAACTAATTTTCCAGTTTAATAAATTGTAGATACTGTTTCAGTATATGCTGCACACGTGATGTCATGTTTGCATTGTGTTCTAGTGGAGAGAGGAACAAGGCTGAAGGAACAGATTGTGATTGGTACTCCTGGCACTGTTCTTGACTGGTGCCAAAAGCTCAAGTTCATCGACCCCAAGAAGATAAAGGTTTTTGTGCTCGATGAGGCCGATGTCATGATTGCCACCCAGGGCCATCAAGACCAGAGTATACGTATCCAAAGGTATTTTGCTTTTACTGCTAAATGTGTTTTTATCGACACCTGTATGAAACTGGTCTTGTTCTTCCTGCTGGTCAATAGCCATGATGATATTTGTTGAGTCAATTTCATGAAATCTTTAATAACATGTGTTATATCTTACAGGATGCTTCCTAAAACCTGCCAGATGCTGCTTTTCTCGGCCACTTTTGAAGACACTGTGTGGAACTTTGCACAGAGAATCGTTCCTGACCCCAACATCATTAAACTCAAGCGTGAGGAGGAGACTCTAGACACCATCAAGCAGTACTACGTTATCTGCAACAACAAAGAAGAGAAGTTCCAGGCCTTGTGCAACATCTATGGAGCCATCACCATAGCACAGGCCATGATCTTCTGCCATGTAAGCTCACAGATACAATAAGTCACTTATGAGAAGGTAAACCATGATCATTCTGATTTGGTAAACTTTTGTCTTCTGCCATCCCAGACTAGAAAAACAGCTGGTTGGTTGGCGGGAGAGCTGTCAAGAGAAGGCCACCAAGTTGCGTTGCTTAGCGGAGAGATGCAGGTGGAACAGAGGGCAGCGGTCATCGATCGTTTCCGTGTTGGGAAGGAGAAAGTTCTTGTTACGACTAACGTTTGCGCTAGAGGTGAGTTCATCTGTGCACTTACTGCTTTTTTTTTATAGAATTTAGTCCAAACTTTGGTTTGTCAACAGGTATTGACGTCGAGCAAGTGTCTGTGGTTATCAACTTTGACCTACCGGTGGACAAGGACGGCAACCCTGACAATGAGACGTATCTGCACCGAATCGGGCGTACTGGGCGATTTGGAAAGAGGGGGTTGGCCATCAACATGGTGGACGGCAGGTTCAGCATGAACATCCTTAACCGAATCCAGGAACACTTCAGTAAGTTTAAAGTTTGTTTTATAATTGAACCATATAAGTGTATTAATAAATGATGTCAGGACATTAATGCAGTACAGAGAGCACTTCTTCTATTCATTGCCTATTGTTAAGTTCCTGTTTGTTTTATTTATATAAAAGGATAATCAAGTCCAACCAAAAATTCTTTCGTGAATTACTTGCCCTCAAATTGGTGTAAACTGTATGTGTTCTGCTGTACATCAAGATATTTGGGGCATCATTAACAAACATAGTAGGTATATGCTCCAGAACTGTTTGCTTATACATTTTTCAAAATATCAAAACAAACGTTCAACAGTCAACTACTTTTCTTCTATGGTAGTCCATGGTGCCTCAATCTCAGTTGCTAACATTATCTATATTTCTACTATGGTATTTCTACCTCTGTATTTTTACTATGGTAGTCAATGATGCCTCAATCACATCTGCTTACATTCTTCTAAATATATCCTCATTTGTGTTTAACAAAACCAAGGATTTTAAACGGGTTTGGGACAACATGAGGTTGAGTAATTCATGACAGAGTTGTCTTTTGGGGATTTTTAAGAAAAACTAATACAACATAGCATGCTAATTAATATGTAATCTTGTTAATGTTGGAGATTTTATGATGCCAAAATTCTCAAGAACTTTAGCATTAAACATTATTTAATCCTACAAATCTTAATAACTAACACTTTCATTAACAAATTTAGATTTTACCAAAATATTTTACAAAAGGTGTTGTAGTAACAAACATTGTGAGGAGAAACAAAGAAAGTGTGATGTAGTGCCACAATAATAAATGGGCAGGCAAAGATCAGAATATGAAGCAAGAGACTAAAAACTGTCAAGACCAAATAACAATTAAAATATATTTCTATCATCCCTGTTTTCTTTTTGTTGCATTTTATTTATCTTTAGTGGAAAATGAAATCTGAATCAGAACTTTAATGGAACATTGATCTTGATTAATGCTAAAGATGAATAATCAACTTTGTTTTCAAACTTTCATTATTTGTCTCCATGTATTTAATGTAATAGCTAGGATTATGTTGCATGACTGCAGATGTGTCTGAGGTTTCTCCGTTCAATGTTTTGGAGAGCACAGGATAAATGTTTAAGGAAAACACACTCAACGAACTTTCTTTTTTTCCAGATAAGAAAATTGAAAAGCTCGACACGGATGATTTGGATGAAATCGAGAAAATCGCCAACTAGGGAGCGTTTATGTTGTGACGGACTGCTCTCTCACTGTTTTTTTTAAGAGGCTGGGATTCGATCTTTGCCAGAAAGGATTGTTTACACAAGTTGTTTTATCTCAGATGGTGTTTTTATAGGTTTTCTCATTTTATCATTTCACTCTTTGTACTTAATAAATTCTGAATGTGTAATCTTAACGTCACTTGTAAGCAATGATATCACAGCAGTTGGAGATATAAGCGTATTATGGGAGAGATTCCTATCAGAATTCACACATTTTAAATTGACAGAATTTACAGAAATCAAGTCCTCACAACAAGTGAGGGAAAAGGTTTTGACTGGCAAGATGTGTGGATATTATGACACAATTATGTTTATTCCTGAAGTGTGCCGGGTATTTAAACTTCTCTATACTTTGCTGTAGTCCTGTGTTTGGGTCAAGTAAATTGAATGCAGATACATTGAATATTACGTAACACTCCAGGACAATGGAGTTGCAATGCAGGGTTTTATTTAATAATAAAGGGAGTGTTGTTATTTCCAAACAATCATAAGATTGATACTTGGTACCTTACAAAAGACTGTATTAAAATGAGGAAGTTCATATGTTTTTGGCTTTAAATCATTACAAATGGTTGCCAAAGCCAATCCTGGAACCTACAGAAACATTTAAAAGCCAAAGATGATCGCCTCTGTTGGCTTACACCAGTATTCAAATTGATGTGAAATAACACAAAGCTATTTGTTGTATTTAAAGTACAAAGAGTGAAATCCAATAGATATAAAATGGCATTCATTATAAGAGTGCTTTGTAGTGGAAATATTTTTTTGATCTTGGTAAAAGACTGCATTAGAACTGTTTGTTGCAAGGTAGAAATGCATAAAGGCAACTGAATTTTTAATCATGATGTTGAGCTGTGCCACTTTCTATTTGCAACCATCTTAAAAATGTAAAAGGCCTGTGCAGTCTCACTTCAGGGTAGTCGTAGCAAATGATTATTTTATATTCTGGGACATTTTAATTTAATCACTTAACGCAGTTGCATTATATATGCATAACATACAAATATTTTATTCGTTACCATTGCGTTTTCACATGGTTAGGATTAAAGTGTCTCAGTCGTGTCTATTACTTTGACTTTTTTGACGAATACTGGATAGACTAAAGATAAATCCTTGATGCCTTGTTCATTTTTCTCAGTTTGGTTCAAGCTGTGAGTCATACTTGACTTGATATTAAACATAGAGTTTTATTTTTGTCTTTTTTGCGAACATGTTATGTGAAATCAGTGAACTAAAGGACTGTCTAGACACATTTAATCTGGTGTCTAGAATCAACTAATAAATGTAGATGACTATTTTATTTGGGCGATCAGATACATTCCTGCAGTTAGTTCTTCCTGGAACATGTTATCTGTTATTGAAACTAATGGAACTAGACATTGTGCTTCAGCTCAATGAAGATGGTTTTGTTACAATATTAATTTAGGGTCATTTAGTTTATTTTTGTAAAGAACATGCACATACAGCTGAAAAATGAATCAGCCTTTTGAACTATGAACATATTTCCCAAGTTCACCTCAATTGAATGTTGATGACAAAAAAAGTTTGTATCTCTTAAAGTGCGTTGAGTGTGAGTTTGAAGTGGTATAGGATGAGAGATGTTTGCATTAGATCATGATAACACTGTAACAAATTCAGCATCTCTCAGGTTTGCTGCATTTCTGGTGATATTCATGTCTGAATGATATTGTGTGATAGAATAAAGTAATGAATCTGACTATCAAACTGTTCCCACAATGCACTTTCTTGAAGAAGTAATATTATAATATATTACGCCAAAAAACATTTGTTTTCCCTTTATTTACAAAATATTTGTATTTAAGCATGGTTTATAGTAAGAAATGCAATATCCACCAATTAAATACATGGTTTTCTGTTAACAGAATCCAATTGTTATAAACAATTGCACTTAAATACATTTTTGAACATATTAACATCTTAAATATATATATATCACAAAAGTTGCATGCCAGACGTCATAAACATTGAGGGTAAGGCTCAAGATCTGTAAGAAAAGAGAAAAACTGTATTTTAATGATGCAGGTTGTAAACTGAATTATGTGATACAGTACATGTAAAATTATTGTAAACTTAATATTTCATTCAGTTATTCAATGCTCAAACTGCTTGTGGAAAATGAACAGAATTTTGTTCTTTATTTGCAGGAAAACAGGAGAAAAATTATTTCAGACCTCAAATAATGCAAAGGAAATGAATTAATATTCAGTTTTGTTTCTCCATGTATTAAGTTACATAATATTATTTTATGATAACCTCGATAAACCCAAATTTAAAGTTGATATTTATCAAACACAGGGCTGAAACAATCCAAATACATGAATGATTTTGGATATAATAACTGTTTTCGTCTGGAACACTTCTTACCTTCATGTCTGTACTCTACATTGGTCAGAAACAGGCCGTGAGCTGGAGCGGTCAGGTTGTTTGGAAAGGCTCGAGCATCTTGTGCATCTAGAAGTTCCTGAATCTGTTGTCCTAATAATCTCCCCTGACCGACAGCAACCAGCGCTCCAGTCATCCTCCGTACCTGGGAAGAGTAATATCACATCATATAATCTTTATTGTCATTCATCTCAGCTGATGTATTTGCGTTTAATAGTTTGTGTTGTGTATAACAATAACGTATACTGTATCACACACATCCCATAATAGAAGATTGTGGTCGGAGGTGTACTCACTTGTTTGTATAAAAAAGACCTACTCTTAAAAGTGAGCTCCCAAAACTGAATATCTCTGAAAGGAAACACAAGAAACAGACACCATACATTTATATTAGTTATATCAATTACACATTGTGTCATTAAAACTTTGACAGAAGGCCAAACTCAGCCTGACCTCTTTTGGTAGACTACCTCTCTAAACGTATTACTTCTGCTTAGTTGTTGCTATATTTCTGCTATTAAAACTAAATGCGACTGCTGTTTGCCAAACCGTCCAAATGATGCAAAGAGCTGGAAAGGATATAGGAGCACAAGCCCTGGAGCAGTCGAGCTGGATAAAAACTCAAGCAGCGCCGCCAATATTTACTGCCCGACAACTTAAATGTTTCATAAGGAGCGGTGAAGACGGCACTTCCTTTAAAAGAGAACACGGCACTGAATTTCTGAGGAGATATGTTTGGATGTAAAAAAGCGGATTGATGTTGACTGGATCACGTTTGATCAAGATTTGAACTTAACAGACACAAAAACATTTCAGACTATTGTATGAAAGCTTACTGCAAATTTCAAGGTCGCAGTTTCTTAAAATGTTATTTTGCATTGCATTGATTGGTTATAATTTTGGTTATTACAGCATGTCTCCTCATTACATTTATGTACACATAAATATATGGGCAGTGTTTAATGTCATTATTGTAACTCTGATGTCGACTCTCTGACAGGTGCAGCCGGATCAAAGCCTCGTCATCATAGCTGGTTTCAACAATCGCAGATGTCACTAAAGAACAGATGGATCTGACAACCACATGTAGGCATATTCATTACACTTTCATATTCATGATAGGTCTTATTTATCTATCTCCTGAAGCCCTGTTTTCAGATTTACATATTTTTCTCTTGTCAAAAGCACATGGGTTTACCTGCGGGTGATCCTATGAATAATCATGTTTCTGTGTCTTGAATTAAAAATGGAAGTGGGTTTTATTTTAGAATGGTTTAAAGTTCACCCCGAAATTAAAATTATTTTATTTTATGTTATTTTCTCACTCTCTTGTCTCAAACTTTCCTTATCAAAACACAAGAGTTATTTTAAAGAATGTGGGAAACAAACCGTAAATCCATATTGTATTCAACAAAACCAGTTCAAGTCAATGGGGACCAATGATTTTCTTTATTAACGCTCTTCCAAATATCTTTTTCGTGCTTTGCCTGAAATTGTGTGTGACATTTTGTTTTTATAAAATAAGTTAACACCCATCATGCTCTTAGAACACATGGCATGTGATTGTGTATGGATTGAGTGTATGTGTGCGCGTGTAGCGATGATTAATGCTGATGATGGCCTACAGCTCTTGACGTGAGTGTGTAAGAGAGCAGATGGTCTGTGTCCTCACTGTGCTCTGTCTCTCAGCTGAGAGATGCACGTGAGAAACCGAAAATCACCTGCCAAACATCCGTGTAGGGTCAATTCAAACGTATAATGTGCAGAATTACAAACATGTTCATTGAATAGAATTTCTGTTTTAAGTAGTGTTGGGTTTGGTTTGAGAATCTTAATCGAAAGGCTAGGAATCGGATCAAAATGGAAAGGAATAGGAAACTGATACCTGTAACTAAAATTATTATTCCTCTTGTCAAATCCTATGGGCATATTTTTGGGAGTCAAAAATGGGAACCGATGAGAATAGGAATCGATAAGCACGATTGGAATCGAAATCCAAATAATTAAAACGACTCAACTCTAGTTTTAATCTCTTCTTTTTATTTATCTAATACATTTAAATAGTCAAATGTATCATACATATCACACACTTCTTTGTATATTTAATTAGTATAAATACTTATCAATCCTTTATTTATAAAACCAACTCAGAGGTTTATACTCTTCAGCTTTCACTTAAAAATGTTCTCATCACTCTGATATGTACTGAATCAATACAATATGAACAGGCATTCCTGTGATGTGATATAAAGTTTCTTTAAGCCCACTACAGAAAGACTGAGGAATCAGCTAGCTACTGTCAGCATCATGCTTAAGTCTGATATCTGTTGCCTAGCAACCGCCTCTTCACACAAAAGTCTCACAACCTAGACATCTTTTTTGGAATTATAACATCTGTACATTCTTATTAAACAATGTCATGGGATTTTGTCTGTATCTACACATTATTAAACATTGTATTTTTTACAATTTCTTTAAGCTTGTAGTTGATGATGAACATTAAGGTCAGTTCTGCTCACTGTTTGATTACAGCTAGCGTCATGTAAGTGTTATTGACATTTATTGAAGTAAAAATGTATCACACAGATAAAGAAGACAACCCCAATACCTCTGACTATATGACCATGCAAAGAAAGCAGAGTCATACCTGTGAAAGTGTTTAAGACTGAAAGAGCCTCCAGGTTCCAGGTGGGCCATCTCGAGGGTCTTCACTGGGTTCTTAAAAGGAGTCTCTGAGTTTAGAGCACGGAATGAACTGAAGTTGTGAGTTCCTAAGAGCAGTCTAGCGGCTTCTTGCATTGCGCTGATATTCAGATTCCTGCAGGTCAGAAAGTGCAATTGTGTGTTTGACTTAAACAGTTGAAACTCTTCATAAGCAAAGGTTTTGTATATAAATGTTGAGTGATTTAAATAGTTGACTGAATATTTATGTAAAATAAGGTTAATCAAAATATAGAAACACTTAATAATCCATGTTCATATCAAAGGGTTGAAATGAAGTAAAAAAATTGTCAACTCTAATATTATTTTGTTCTACTAAATGTTTGTTTCATTTTTGAATAACAGACTACATTATTATTGAAATTAAATATTTGGATTTAATTGAAAAAAAAAGATATAACATTTTCAGATCTTCTAAATGCAAAGCAAAAAGTTCATATTTATGTCTTAAGACAATGTACAAATGTGTCTGCAGAGTTTTTATTTCACATGTGTATTTGATATAATTGTTGGGGGACTTTTGTTGTCCAATCTTGATGTTTGATTTTATTCAAATTAAATAAACGTATAGATTTGAATAGACACAAAAACTGAAACTGATGGAGTGATGCATTGTTTTCTCTGTTTGTGGTATTTACAAATGCAAATTTGTCTTGTTGTATTATTCAATTCTTTTATGTGAAACTTGATGTTTAAAAGTGTATCAATTTCTCTTAAACATCTTTAAAAATCGGTCTGTTTGCAAATCAATAGCAGATTTTCCCTGCCAGAGAGACAAAAATAGCCCACAATCCATACACTTATATTATAATATATATTTATATATTGTATATTTATAAAAGGTGTTTCATAACATGTCGCCCTGCAAATAAAGGCTGTAAAAAAAGAACATTAAACAATATTTCTAATCTATTCAAGTGCTTTGTGAAATATGATTTTTCTGTCATGAGGAAAGATCCCTTTATTGCTTGATTACAAAAATATTTATGTATTTCAGTATGTTTGCAAGACGGATGTTGAAAGGCACACAGAAGAACAAAACATCTGCAAATGTTAAATGTATATCTGTGGATTGTATGTGTGGATGAGTTGAGTGTGGGTGTTCTTCTGCGTCACTATAAGCCTGCAGCTTATCTTGGCCTAGTTTATCCAGAAATGAAGATGGTAGAAAAACTTGCACTAGTGTTTATGCAGAACCATAGAGGAAAGCTTCCTGCTGCAGTTATCCAACATGACTGACTTAAAAAAAGAGACATATAAGCCCATACCACAGCATCCTTTCCTCTTTCTGTTTTCTTATATTACCGTTATTTGACTGCTCTAATGTCACTAAATGTGAGCGTTTATAATTCACTTCTGCTTTTTCCATTGTGTAAACCAGAGTCTGTGTGAGTTTCTTTTCGTTCAGAAAGGATTTAGCTTCTGTCGTACTCACGTGTCGTGTAATGCCCAGCATAGATCACTCTCTGTTACGGGCATTTCTGTGTAATAACGGAGTCCAAAAGCAAATCTGTATACATATGTCCTTGATACGGCATGGAAGCGTGCGTGGAAGTCACTCTGAACTCGAAAAGCCCTGTTGATTCTGTAAAAAACCAAACACAAAAAATTACCTTAACAAAAATATTATAATGTGGTTATGGAAAAGCTCAACAATG
The DNA here is from genome assembly GCA_033220385.1 of Triplophysa yarkandensis. NCBI lineage: Eukaryota > Metazoa > Chordata > Actinopteri > Cypriniformes > Nemacheilidae > Triplophysa > Triplophysa yarkandensis. The sequence continues at coordinate 2,417,080 of CM065661.1, read as the reverse complement.
TTTGTCTTGTGATATTGCTCATCACTTTCTGGCTCAGTTTATTTGACAGGAATTCAGACCCAGAAGGAAACACAATGGAACTGCTTTAATTTCATGTGATAAACTTATGTGTGTCTCGTCATGTTGTCTGTGTTTCACATTGCTCTTGGATGAGTTTATGTTTCATTTTGTAGGAATGTCATTTCAGTCTAAATGACCACAATTCATCAATTTTTGGCTGGTCTATCGGCATGTTTAAATCTAAATTAAACCCTAAATTACAAAGAAGAAATCAATCTTTGACAAAAAACACCAATATATTCTATCAGCATCTATTCATAACCATAGGGTCCGATTAGGGGCATTTGGTGGATAAATGTTTCCCACGGGTGGATATTTTGTGTCGGGATGTTTGTCTCTGTTTGCTTGTTTGATGTTAGTTTATGTCTGATTCTCTGACCAAGGATAGACGGAGGAGTGCCTGATTTTCTGTTTTGGTGATAGAAATTAAATATTTCCCTTTTATCCTGTTCTCCTACACTACTAAATGTGTATATGTGGAGTTATGATTTGAAACCTATACTATGCAAATGAGTTGTACCTTATGGGTTCTGCTTTTAAGTGAAAATTTAGGGCATCAATCAACTGTTGCTCCATCAGAGGTGGTTTGTCTCCTCTCCGCTGGATATCTACATGTGCAGAATTACACAGGGCATGAACCCCAGAGTCTGTTCTACTGGAGATGGATACTGACACTTCATTGACCGGCTTTAGTCTTCTCACTGCATTCTATATCGAAAAAGAAGAAAGATTTGAAAACTAGGATGAGGTTTAAAATATAGATAGTTGTGCAATAAATGCTATTGGCAAGAAATTACATCGGTATCCAAATGTTTTGTATGTTCACCTTGTGCATTAACTTAATGTTATATCATGTAATTCTGAATTTAAATCACGTAACTCTGAATTTATATCATGTAATTCTGAATTTAAATCACGTAATTCTGAATTTATATCATGTCATTCTGAATTTAAATCACGTAATTCTGAATTTATATCATGTAATTCTGAATTTATATCATGTAATTCTGAATTTATATCATGTAATACTGAATTTATATCATGTAATTCTGAATTTAAATCACGTAATTCTGAATTTATATCATGTAATTCTGAATTTATATCATGTAATTCTGAATTTATATCATGTAATAATGAATTTATATCATGTAATTCTGAATTTATATCATGTAATTCTGAATTTATATCATGTAATTCTGAATTTATATCATGTAATTCTGAATTTATATCATGTAATTCTGAATTTATATCATGCAATTCTGAATTTATATCATGCAATTCTGAATTTATATCACGTAATTCTGAATTTATATTATGTAATTCTGAATTTATATCATGTAATTCTGAATTTATATCATGTAATTCTGAATTTATATCATGTAGTTCTGAATTTATATCATGTAATTCTGAATTTATATCATGCAATTCTGAATTTATATCATGTAATTCTGAATTTATATCATGTAATTCTGAATTTATATCATGTAATTCTGAATTTATATCATGTTATTCTGAATTTATATCATGCAATTCTGAATTTATATCACGTAATTCTGAATTTATATCACGTAATTCTGAATTTATATCACGTAATTCTGAATTTATATCACGTAATTCTGAATTTATATCATGCAATTCTGAATTTATATCACGTAATTCTGAATTTATATCACGTAATTCTGAATTTATATCACGTAATCCTGAATTTATATCACGTAATTCTGAATTTATATCACGTAATTCTGAATTTATATCATGTAATTCTGAATTTATATCACGTAATTCTGAATTTATATCACGTAATTCTGAATTTATATCACGTAATTCTGAATTTATATCACGTAATTCTGAATTTATATCACGTAATTCTGAATTTATATCATGCAATTCTGAATTTATATCATGTAATTCTGAATTTATATCACGTAATTCTGAATTTATATCACGTAATTCTGAATTTATATCACGTAATTCTGAATTTATATCACGTAATTCTGAATTTATATCACGTAATTCTGAATTTAAATCACGTAATTCTGAATTTATATCACGTAAATCTGAATTTATATCACGTAATTCTGAATTTATATCATGTAATTCTGAATTTATATCATGTAATTCTGAATTTATATCATGTAATTCTGAATTTATATCATGTAATTCTGAATTTAAATCACGTAATTCTGAATTTATATCATGTAATTCTGAATTTATATCATGTAGTTCTGAATTTATATCATGTAATTCTGAATTTATATCATGTAATTCTGAATTTATATCATGCAATTCTGAATTTATATCATGTAATTCTGAATTTATATCATGCAATTCTGAATTTATATCATGCAATTCTGAATTTATATCACGCAATTCTGAATTTATATCACGCAATTCTGAATTTATATCACGTAATTCTGAATTTATATCACGTAATTCTGAATTTATATTATGTAATTCTGAATTTATATCATGTAATTCTGAATTTATATCATGTAATCCTGAATTTATATCATGTAATTCTGAATTTATATCATGTAATTCTGAATTTATATCATGCAATTCTGAATTTATATCATGTAATTCTGAATTTATATCACGTAATTCTGAATTTATATCATGTAATTCTGAATTTATATCATGCAATTCTGAATTTATATCATGTAATTCTGAATTTATATCATGTAATTCTGAATTTATATCATGTAATTCTGAATTTATATCATGTAATTCTGAATTTATATCATGTAATTCTGTATTTATATTATGTAATTCTGTATTTATATTATGTAATTCTGTATTTATATTATGTAATTCTGAATTTATATCATGTAATTCTGAATTTATATCATGTAATTCTGAATTTATATCATTTAATTCTGAATTTATATCATGTAATTCTGAATTTATATCATTTAATTCTGAATTTATATCATGTAATTCTGAATTTATATCATTATATGACAGACTGACCTCTAAATGATTCTGAACTCCAGTGACTGTCTGATGGGCTGGAGCTTTCATGACACCACTGTAACAGCAATAATACACACATGTTATGTTATGTTATGTTATGTTATGTTATGTTATGTTATGTTATGTTATGATATGTTATGTTATGATATGTTATGTCATGTTATGTTATGTTATGTTAGAATAAAGTATGAATTAAGTGCTTGTCATTGACACATTCACACCTGTATTTGGTTCCAACGTATTGAAAAAATATTAAATATCGGGGAACAGACAGATTCATTTCTCCCAACATGATGGTTTAATGTATTGTGCATAACTGTCATTGATCCTCCACTGCACACGTGTGAGGGTCCTGAGAGAACACGCAGGACCTGTGACGGCAGCTTAGAAGCCCAGGCGATGCCTGTGAAAAAACACGATTAAACCCTAACGTTATAAAAACAGCAGACACGTCATTTATTTTGGGATGTTATTTGTTAGACTAAACACATTCATGCGTACTCAAGTTGTTCTCTGTTGGCTAGTTTTAGATAAGTAACCACGAAAGAGAGGAAAGGCATTCTGAGGGGACGACCCTCAGTGTTAAAGAACTCCCGCGGGAGGCTGCAGACACCTGACGTCACTGTGACGTCATGATGAAAGGGAGGAGCATGGCTGCTGTGGTTAATGTTAGTGAATAATTATAACTCTTATAACTCTGTGACATATTTAATGATCAAACATCATAAGATTAATGCTCTGCGTCTATACTTAAATTACACGGACTACAGAATAAATCTCTGACGTAAGAAGTAAACACAATATTTAAAGAAATACACTGAGATTTAATATAATATTGTTCATATTAAAACACATGTAATACATATATTCTCCTAAAAACTCATCTTTTCCGGCTACACCTAACTCACTAACTCACTAACTCACTTCTTTTCTAACTACTCACTCTATCAAAAAAAAAAAAAAAAAACTTTTGTAACTTCTCTCTCTGTGTAACTCGGTAACATTGTTGTAGCACTTGTTCACCTATTGTTGTATCGGCTATTTACCGCTTCATTGTCTCCTCGACTATTGTAAGTCTCTGTGGATAAAAGCGTCTGCTAAATGACTAAATGTAAATGTAAATATATATAGAGAGAGAGAGAGAGAGACCAGAGAGAGAGAGAGAGAGAGAGAGAGAGAGAGAGAGAGAGACCAGAGAGAGAGAGAGACCAGAGAGAGAGAGAGAGAGAGAGAGACCAGAGAGAGAGAGAGAGACCAGAGAGAGAGAGAGAGACCAGAGAGAGAGAGAGACGAGAGAGAGAGAGAGAGACCAGAGAGAGAGAGAGAGACCAGAGAGAGAGAGAGTGAGACCAGAGAGAGAGAGAGAGTGAGACCAGAGAGAGAGAGAGAGAGAGAGAGAGACCAGAGAGAGAGAGAGAGACCAGAGAGAGAGAGAGAGACCAGAGAGAGAGAGAGAGACCAGAG
>CM065661.1:2394519-2412083 GCA_033220385.1 Triplophysa yarkandensis | reverse complement strand
ACACACACACACACACACACACACACACACACACACACACACACACACACACACACGGTATGAAACACACAATAAAAACCTCACAACTGACGCTGTAGATCTCACATGTGTCAAGCTGTTCAGATATAACTCTTTCTCCTTAAAGAATCCTTCTTTTGCGCTTATCATTCACCCCTGATAAGTTACGGATTGTGATGGTCAAGAGTTCATTATTGAGTCCACTTCCATTTCAATCTACCACTTTTGTAATAGATGACTGTTTGATTTGATTTTCTGTAGCAAAAGATGTTTTGAAGAATGTTTGTAACTTGTATGACATTCGTGAGCAATGTTCTTTGTTCCAACAATAGAAGTACTGTAAAAAGGTGACACTGCTATCGGCATTCTTCCAAATATCCTCTTTTGTGTAGTGCAGGACAAAGAAAGTAATAAAGTTTTAAATCACAAAAGTCTGAGTAAATGATAGCAGACTTTTCATTGTTGCTTGTACTATAAGGTTAAGTGTAGTCAGTCTTTATACAGATTTTGCAGAAATGTTCTTGTGTCATTTCATCAAATAGCTTTGAACCAGTTGACATCAAATCTCGATTCTTATTGGCTGCTTTGACTTTCGCTGTTCCGTCTAATCTATTACAACAGTGGTAAATAAAAGTGAAAGTAAAGGTTAAAAATCGTATATTTTTAATATTCAATGCATCTTCAGATCAATATGTTTGTAAAGAAAACGCTGTGGAAGATGAACATATGGACAACGGTGAGTTGCACTTTTACCAAAGGAAACTACAAAGACATCAGTACCTTTGCTGACAAACAACACATCTCAGAGAATCTGTCCTCGTGTTCGTCGTGTTAATGAACTCGGGGCGAAGTTTCTGTGAACTACATCTGCTGAATGAACCAATGAATATGCAAATATAGGAGTACGGTTTACCCACCGGGTTTAAAAACTCATGAACATCTGCAGCTGCATCACCTAAAGCTCCCATCAATATGTGTTATTACCGCACACCACAACTTTTTACTACACAACATAATCTGTGATGCTTGAAGAATTTGGGATACAATCACATTAATAAAGAGTTCCTTTTTATACAGACCCACAGATTACAGCGCACTCAAAAATAAAACTTCTGCCATCATTTATTACTCTTTTGTCATTTTAAACCTATATGAGTTCCTTCTTCTGCACAACACAAAAGAAGATATTTTGAAGAAAGTTCTGAATAGCAGTGACACCTATTCACTTCTATTGCATGGACACAAAACCAATGCAAGTGCCACTGACAAACATTCTTCAAAATATCTTTATTGTGATTTGCCGAAAAAAGAAAGTCATACAGGTTTGAAATGTCCCGAGAGTATGTGAACGATGATTCAAATCACTTTACTGACCCCCAAACACCATTAAACCCCACTAACTTCCATTAAACAACAGAGACATTTCTCAAAATATCTCCTTTTCTATTCCACTAGAGAAAGAGACTGTCCCTTTATCACACTTTCCAGCAGAAAATCCTGGCCTGTCTCACACATCTCAGACTCGGTGACTAAAGATTTTTTGTTGAACAACAAATGTATGTAAGCAAGCAGTGGCCCGTCTCTTCTAACAGATGGTCCAGTAAGAATAGCCCGGCCATTAGTGTAGTATTTATATACTCATCATTAATCTACAGGACCATACAGCTCTCTGGCTTCCATTTTCAGAAAAAGACTAACAGGAACAGAACCCTGTTTACTGAAGGTTGCAGACATGTCTGTGCACTTTTGGACGTACCCTTGAAAGGTTAATAAACGCTGAACCTCGCACCTTCTGGCACACCTGTGGAGGACAGATCCAAAGCCCTCGGGACATCAGCTCGGTTTCAGCACCATATGGCCGTGTGCGACAACTGGCCATAAGTACCGATGGGGGGAACAGGGCTTCTGTCTGTCTCGTGTAGCCAGACAAATCACATTCTCTTGAGATTTTATCTGGAGAATCACGGTGGGACGGCGGAGAGCATGCACTGGCAAAGACACGCACTTTTATAACTGAAACATTTCAAGGACGCTTTACCGGAATGTCGAGAATTCCTCGCGTTTAGCCATTTAACAAATTAGACGGCCACACATTTCAAGTTTTGTGCCGCTTTGAAAATGCATGAAATGAAACATTGACCTCAGAGAGAGCTGAGGTTTATCCAGTTCATGTGCTTTCACTTACACGCTTTACGGCTTTAGGAAATCGGATTTAAATATGAAACAAACCCAAACGTTATCGGTTACATCAGCTGACCCGTACAGAATCCTCGCTCGGATAAATATACATCAAATATACAGCTAAGGATGAACTACTGTAAGAGAGTACTGTCAGCTCCAATTAACACATTTTCCACAGATTTAAGCCATTCAACAGATGTTTGAGAAGTCAGGAAACTCATATCTCACTAAGGCATGAACGAGAACACTATCTACAAAACTAGATCTTCATTAGTATTTCTATCATTTTAACACTTTATCATTTGCACGGACATCTATTAAAATGGATTTCATAAATATTCAAAGCAAGTTTACGATGGCGAAGAAATTCAAGCATTTGTATTGAAACAAAACGCTTTTTTTTTATAGGTCTTGATCTTCCAACACAAGCTAGTCACAACAACATCCAAGTGTCCATCTGAAAAGAGCCGGTTGACATAATTTCTTTGTTCAAACATTCAATATGATGTTTGTTTCTGTGCGCTGGATCCATAAGCTATAACACCGACATAAGAACTCACTGTAGTCGAATGATGGCAACACATGAAATAATTATAAACTTATTCTTTACAGACTCCAACAGAAGCATTATCAGACAAACTGATGCTGAAAGGACTTTTACTTCCAAGCGTATATTTACTATACGATCCGCTGGAGATTATGAGCTCTCTGGAGATAACTCCTTTAAAGTTCTGAAAGTCCGTTTTCAATACTGAAGAAAGAGCTTCGGCATTGCCGTATGGCAAGTAAAGTCCTTTTTTATAAAAATATGTTCAATCTGACGGAAGTTTGGATTGAAAACTAATATGAATCTTCTCTCTCTTGCATCAGCGACAGCTGGCACAGACTCCAGACCCAACACAACAATCCATTTACAAACATATCTTGCCATCCACATTTATGCTTTTATGCTTCAAATAAGTTGACGATAATCAGAGCTTCAGCTGGATGCAGAGAGCAAAAGATTGACAGGTGAACACGCACATGTGCAACCACAACCAGTATGACCTCAGAATCTCGAGTCACATCGAGAATAGTTTCTATCATCAAATTGATTTTATCACGTGTCAATGTTTCACGTTTTTCAAAGGCCTGTATTCCCAGGTTGAAATTCGGATTGAATCTCAGGGTTTCGAAGCGTTCTCAGATGTAACATGCTCTGGGTTGTGTTTGTGTTTCCATGCTTGTTTGTTGTTGAGATGTGTGACCGCGGTACCCTGCTCAAATGTTCGGAGACGATACGACACAGGAAATAACAAGGCTCGGAATGAAAAGCAGAAACATCTGCCGTCATGCATATTTAAACACGCTGCTCTTGCAAACCACTCAGCTTTATGAGCGTGCACTCCGGAGAGTCTCCAATTACCGTCCTTTATTTCTCCCGCTCACCTCCGGGTACACAACTCACACTTTAGCATTCACTACAGACTCCATCTTTCTTCCCGAACGAGCCCATTGGCATTATTATTTTATCGGGAACGAGCCGTTCAATTAGCCCTGTAACATCTTCCGGGTGGCACGCATTAGTCACGGTTCCTCTGAGCCAAACCGTGATGGCCGTGAACGAAACAGCTTCTCTTGACCCAGCATTGACGTCCTGCGTGTCTTACTGGATTAAACCGCAATAATGGAAGGACGAAGCAATAACAGACAACCGGAGAACCCTGAGATATTCAAAATAGGCCGGCGCGACCTCCCCATCAGCCCATGAGCACAGACGGGTTCTCCCAGAAGACGCTCTAGACTTCATCTCTCTCTCTCTCTCTCTCACATCAGCCGGGCATACCGAGTGTCTGAGGAATAGGAAATAAGAAGCTGGGGTGCGGGATTAGACTCATCCCAGAGGACTTTCCCAATCTGATGGAGGGAAACGTGCACATGGGAGTCCCAGAGAGACAGATGCTCTCCGTTTGTGTTTGAGGCCTGCAACGATCGGTCAACCGAGCTTTAAGACCTCGGGAAACATTCAAACATCTTCCCCAGATCTGAAGCGGACTTCAAACCTGTGGCGGAGTTCTCCGAGAGGTTAACAGAGGAACCGATGTGTAAAATGAACACGCCAGCGTTATGCGAGCGGGCCATCGGACGCCTCGTCCATCCGACGGCTCATTTGCTCGAGCCCTGCTTTCGACACGTGCGACAGCTCTGTGCTGGGGTTGCCAGATTGAGACAACGCACAGACGCAGGACGAGAGAACCAGATCCGACATCAGCTCTCTCTCTTAACATCTCGACCTAATGTACGATAAGCTCTGAATCATCTCCGGAAGCCCACTCGAGACCTCCAGAACTAAGCGACGACATAAAAGCACAGGACAACACCTCCTTGTCCCAAAGTGTCTCCGACTCCTCTGATCCTGGACAGAAGCATCTCCAGATGTTCTCCTCTGAGGTCAGATGATGTCTCGACAGGTTTCAAGCCCACACAGCCTACAACAATCCATTCCATACACACCTGAACACGTCGTGTGTGTTCTGCACGTGCATAGGAGGCCAATATGATGTGAGATGTTTCATGCAGAACAGCAGGAATGCGTCCGAGCGTCTTACCGGTGCAGTTCCATCCGGTGGGGGTCTGACAGTCGCTCAGCGAGGACGGGAACGCGCAAAGTTTCGACGGAAGAACGCAAAGAAAGCAGAAGATCTCTACGAGAAGAGCGTCAGTCCGGGAGCCGCGGCGCGCTCTGCGCGTCTGCATCACACTCATCTCGGCTCAGCGAGACGGGACGAACCGAGCCGCCGGGTTCGAGCTCAGCCGCCGGGCAGGGACGCACATGTCGGTACCACTCGGTGTCGGGCTGACAGCGTCCGGACGCGGAGGAGCAAAGCACCGAACACACATCCACGCGTGGGTTTCGCGTCCACTAGTTGCGTCTGGAAGATGATGCCGTGCGTCTGTGCGCCGAGGATCTGATGATGGAGAGAGAGAGAGAGAGAGAGAGAGAGACTTTTTCCGGCGGCTCTGATTGGCTGCAGCTGGTTCACCCAGACACGCCCACGTTGGGTACCACAACACCAGCATCCCAAAACCCCAAACGAGGAATGTTTGATTCTTTAAGTTATTATCCTTTAAAGATGACAGACCCTCGTCCATACTGACCTGGGATGTCTTGAGTTGGTTGGACATTCATTTAGAAGATCTACTGGATCAAGATATAAGATTAAAAAAAAGCTTTGCCAGAACAAACATCACGGCAGTTTTTATTTTTTTAGTCTTACTATAAAAGATTAAACCACATTCTCAGGTCTATACGGTATCATTCATATTTTCACATTATGTCAAGGATTGTTTATCCAAAAATGACAACTCTGTCATCCTCAGATTGTTGCAAGCCAGTGCAGATTGCTTTGTGATGCCAAACACAATGGAAGATATTTGGAAGAATGTTCGTGGTGTGGTTTTTTCAACCGAGGACGCTGAGAAATATTCGATGGAAAAGCGTGACCACCAGCCCTGGAATTCTGATCCTAACGTTAACATTGTAATGCTTAAAATGTTCTTCACGGTGATGTCATACTTGAACCTTTCCGAAACAATCTTTTGGGAATATAGAGGATGGATGTTTAAGGTTGAGTCGTGGTCTGGTGGTTACGCACTTGTGATCAGAAGGTTGTGGGTTTGAATCCCAGGGTCAGCAGACAATAACTGAAGCGTCCTTGAGTAAGACGTCTTAAGAATATCTGTAAGGATGCATAAACAAACTCTGATTAAGTCTACATGAATATTTAATCCTCACACAAATATAATCTTCACTGTCCCAAAATAAACGGCAGTCCAGCAGACTTCCCTTTCAAAATTTGCCAAGCCCAAAATCAATATGAGAGAAATCACAAGTCTGATCTGAGATCGGTCCATGTTATGGATGCGGGGGTGTTGTGGGACTGGATGTGATGATGACCTCACTGGTATTAAAACTAGAATCACATTGTGATCTCATGGGCCTGTTCCCGGTGTAAGGAATTGAAGAGGATCACCGTGTTACTCTTATTCATCCTCTTCTGTCACTTTCATCATGTGGAATTCAGTTCATCTTTTACACATGAAGAGCTCTTTTCCAAAAGTTTCTGAACAAGGCCAAAAAAAAAGATGTGGGGCTCATTGCAGATTGGTAAAGAACCGCACCTTGAAGTACATTTGAAACAAGAAAATATAGTGATTTGGCGTAAAACATTGATGGAGCTGTGAATGGGTAGAGTACAGCGTATAAATGGCATATTACATTCATTTATTGCACATTTGGCTTTTATAGCGTTTTGGAAAAGAGCTCTTCATCTGCTTTCTGTGATGAACGGTGATGTCCATGTATACCTGGATACTTCTCTTTGAAAGTCTACTATCAGTGTGCAATGTCACGACACATCACAACGTGCTGAAACAAGATTGGATCAAGAAAAGTAATGATACAGATCTAATTATATCGCAATGCGTCATTTGCTACCCGTGTAGACTGAGCGTTAAACCCTTCTTGTGGGAAGTTGAGACCTATTCATTCATTACTGCCCCCTACAACCGTCTGCATGAGATTTTGAGTTGTATTATTTTAAAAGCAGTCGGCTAGAAGTAATCCCTCATCAGCATTCATCCACGCGTTGATTCTCGGGATTTCTGTTTTGATGGATGTTTTGATTGACAGCTCAGACTGGATCAAGCTCGCATCTCCTGCCATCACCGTCTCTTCATCCAGCTGTGCAGTAACATGCTTCAGTATCATCTCTGATCCGGTGGGATTGAACGGAAGCTCCGCTCAACAGCAGCAGGATTTCGGAGGTTTACAAGGATCTCCGCGAGGACCGGAATCTGTCACGCTGCAGGCCAGCTGGGAGGAAACGCGGGCACGCGTGACTGAAAGCGTGTCGTGGGGAGAGTTCTTCTTTTTATTCTTTGCGGAATTTACATTCTTAACTCACACTGTTACTGTCGAACACAACCAGCAGCGCACTTCAGGTGTTTTGTCACACACAATCCACTAAATAAAGGTCTCTCAAGACTGTCTTTGTTGCAACACTAATATGAAGTCTGGTGAAAGATTCCTCAAGAAAGCCTCACCCTGAGCGCCAGCGAAGACGCTTTTGTTTCCTTCTTTTCTTTCGCATGTAAAGTTCTATTGTTCTCCTTAGATGAGCTTCTATTCTTCAGCTCTCGCTGTCGATCTGTTTCGTTAACTGCAAAGATTTTCTTTCGCGTTAATGGAACGGGTTTGGTCGGGACCGTTTTGACCTTTGAAGTACCGATGTAAGGCCGTGTAGCGTTAATTGAAAACTTTTGTGAGGACGTAACGAAAAAAATCGTCTTCCAGAAGCATGCTCCCCAGAGGGAAAGATTCGCGTTATCGGAAAAAATTCAATGAATCGTGTCAGGTAAACATCATTTGACACAGTGACTCCCAGCAGAGGCGTTTCTCGTGAAAGAAAAGCGACGTTAAAACAAAATAAATCAAAGTCATCTTCCAGAGACGTGTTTGGATTATAGGAATAGTTGAGTCCAAAACGAAAACCGTAATTGTGTACTTTCCCTCATGTCGTGCCAATTTTCTATGCCGTCGTGTATTGGCACAGTTCTTTTTCATACGATGATTGTGTCAGAAATAAATCATCAGAAATATTTCAAGAAGTCATACAGTATAATACATTTGTACTAAGGAACAAACAATTTGGAAAATAGCAATTTTGCTGTACCTTAAAGGAAGTGTTCGCACATAAATGAATATTTTGTCATCATTTACCCAACCTCAAGTTATTCCAAAGCTATATGATTTTCTTTTCACGGTCGAACGCAAACAAGATATTTAGAAGAATGTAAGCGACTGAGATTTCTCAGTTATTAGAAAAGAAAACAGTTTGGGGCCCCTTTGTCTACCACTTTATTCTTTTTGTTTTGTGAACGCTCTTGAACTCAGTGTTAGTGTTTTGAATTGTGTTGCAGTTGTGTAGACGGGCTGAGCACCTCCAAACCACAAGAGAGCCTCTCCGAGTGCAATAAAGACAAACCCATCCAATGACTCCCTCAAGGTATACCTAACCTGATTCTGTGCGTGTGTGTGTGTGTGTGTGTGTGTGTGTGTGTGTGTGTGTGTGTGTGTGTGTGTGTGTGTGTGTGTGTGTGTGTGTGTGTGTGTGTGTGTGTGCGTGCGTGCGTGGGTGGGTGTGTGTGTGTTGATCATCTGTCATCTTGACCCTCTGTGAGTGAGTTTTATATAGCTCTTGTTCTGCCATAACTCCTGTCTTCATCATGTCTGTATACCTCAGGGTTTGTCTTTATCGGTCTATCCCTGCCTTCATTTCTCTCTTTAGAACAAAATATGAATGATTATGGGATGGGGGGTGAATCAGACAAGGACACATACGTCATTTTATGAAAAAGTGAGTCTTATATGTCACTGCTCCAACAGTCCCACAATGAATGTACCAACAATATCAAGGGCATGTGAGTTTGAAGGACATTCAATTATTTTTACATATTTTGTTTTATAAATAACCAACATTTCACAATCAGCAAACACTCGTCTCTATTGGAGTTTCAGAAGAGATCTCAACACTGAGCTCGGATTTGTCAAGTCTACAATCAAGTCAACATGATTGAAGAACTCAAATATGAACTCAAACATTTCTCAATACATTTACACGTATCCAGATTATTTCACCCCTACAATTCTCATTCATTGACACCTTTATACTCTTCATCAATCTGAAAGCCAACAGAGAACTCCATCAGACCACCTGAGCTGTCAAAGAGCAACATCTGAGTCATAACTCCATTCAGGTAAAGCACAACATCTGACATAAAGTTATAAACAGATTTAAAAGATGGGTAGATTTCACACAGTAGATTAGAAGATAAATGTAAATCTAGATCTTAGGAACTTCTATAAGCAGTTCAGTTACAGATGGAGATTAAGACTTCTTATGAATAAACAGAAATATAAGAGAGAAAGAGGAGGAAATAAGAAAGATGTGATTGAATCAACATTTATTATTGAGCAAAAGTTCTGTGTAAATGTCAATCATACAATGCAAAAAAAGTTTGGACTAAATGAATTGTATAGATATCAACATTTAGTGATTCAGATATCATGTGTCTCTCTTTAAGTTTGTAATGCGTTTGTATTATTTTAGTCCATGGTTTTTCATCGTCAAGTGAGTGAATATTTTACAGGTTTGTCACATTCACAATGCTACTTATTCTTCATAAAAGACACATTCGAATGAAAATAAGATAAATATTTTCTATTCTATAAAGAGAACTGTTTTATATCCACACCACTTTATTGGGTTTTATCATTTCTGGTTTTTGTATTTTATTTAACAGAAATTCCTTTTTCCGTGTCCATATTGCATGTTTCTTTCCTTTTAACATAGAAAACATGTGCATGGACTGATCAGTTTCTGATGTTGAGACTTTAGATGTTTAGTAAAATATAAACACATAGTTTAGTGAGTTTTGCACAAATACATATTCTGTGTGTTTTTATGTCACAATGTTGGGATTGTGTTTTATGATATTTAAACTTCATTTATTGGTTAACTGATCGCTTCAGTAGAACATGTAGTCTGTTTTTAAATTTTGAAGATAGACTTCTTGAGATAGATTTTCTCAGTCACTTCTGAACTGATGCTATGTTTGTGTAAAGCTCTTCTCGTAAAATCGAAATCAATTGGAGACGTTTGTGTTGCAAACCACAGATAAAGAATTGCACAAGAGCTCAACCACAAACGTGATTTTATATAGAATACTTCAATACATATTTGTATATTTTGTGTCACATTTGTGCATTTAGACACATAAAGTATAATAAGGGTTCATAATTCAGTTGTTGGTAATTAATCTTGGTCATATTTTCTTTATAGGTCTCCAGAGACTCTCAAAGTGTTTTGCAGTATATGTGATTTTTGGAAATGGACTACAATGAGGCATTGGCATGGATTCACTATAGTGTACTGTGTGCATCGGTTTACTGTATAACACCACAGTCTTTAATAACTCAAATTATTATTCCCTATATTAAGAGCCACCTCTGATTTCCCCCAAATGATATGAAATGATGGTCCGGTCAATACCCGCAGAGGTGAATGTAGGGAGCAGATGGATTTAAAATACCACGGTTGGCATGATAAATAGCACATTGATATGTCACCATGAGACACTCTCAGAGACAGATGAGCATGTAAGGAATAAATACAGTTAATTCTGTCTTTCATTCAGACAGTTTATTGGGATTCGATCACAAACACAAACAAAGCAATGTTTAATTAGAGCCATGAAATAATCATATTCACAAGTTTTCATATCCTATATAATCAAACACTATGTTTTTTGACATTGGATGATTTAATATCAGTTGTTAATCTCTGAGCTTGAGAATAAAGCTTTCTTTTATAAACTTGACACAGCACTATGATTTGCACACATACGCTTTGTCATTTGATTTGATGTACATGACAAAACCCATAATTAGCATCATAAAACATATGCTGCATGTCATTCACACCTCTTTCTATTATGTCTTCCATAGGTTTTCCATACAAAACTTCTGTATTTATTATATGTTTTATTTATTATAAATCCTGATGTATTTGTGAGGGAAAAAGCGAAACTCCACCGAACTCATGTCTGACCATCTGATATTCTCAAATTGGATCTGAGCAAACTTAAGAATCTTTCTAACACTCCTCTAATGAATTTAATTAAAATATTTCAAATATTGATTTTAAGAGTTAATGATGCTTTCTGTGTGTTTTCTTTCTTGCTTTGACTCTTAAATTGTAGTAATCCTGCAAAACGTCTTTAAACTAGAAGCGAAAATGTCAAAGAACCCAAATCATCTTGTGCTTTGTTGCCATGGTTGCCAGAATCTCTCTGGTGCGTTTGTGTTTTACTTTCTGATAGTTTTGACATTTCTGGAAGCCTCCTGAGAAGTGTGTCTAATAATGGGAAATGAATGACTTCTCTTGAGAACGCTTTATAGTTTCAACACAATCGATGCTTTTATAATACTGCCATTATTTGTGATTACTTTAACCTAACCTACACTGTAATAAACATTTCCTGAAGATAAGTAAATATCACAAAATAATACAGTGATATTAAATAAAAAGATACTAAACTGATTTATTTAGTAGAAAACATAAAAAAACTTGATTAAAAATCCAATGGTAAGTTCTATCAAGTTTAAAATGTATTAAATGAACATGTATTTGTAATGTAAACCAATATTTTTAATGAATTCTTTTAGAAATATTTGAGTTAATGAAATTACATATTTTTAACTTACATATACACACAATATAAATAGTATATTTACTTTCAAAGCTTTAAAATATATTATATGTTTGTATAAATTGTTTTACATAAAAAATGTTGTGTATGTTTGCTTGTATCTGTTTTGGACATAAATACAACAACAGGCAGATTCAAATCTACATTTTGACGTTTAAAGTTTCCAATCAAAGACAAAATCTGTCAAATCCAGAGATCATTTTATTCGCTGAAACTACATTTAAGTGGCACATTTTGGTTCAACAATGGATTTAACAGAGATTGATGTTTAGATCCATTAGCCATAAAAAAAAAGTGAAATGCGTTTCATCATGTTTAACTTGTAGCAGAAGGATGTGTTTATTTGTTAACAGTAGTGTTTGTTGTGATAGATGTGGTCAATCATGTGATCTGTTTATTGTGTTATTTCTTGGGGGTTAATGGAGTATTTGTTCCAGTCTGTAAAAGTGTCGGCGGTCTCATTCACTCTCAGTGTTCATATAAAGATCTGCTCTGTGTCAAACTTTGTGCCAGACTCTATCTTTAGACAGCTTTCGGGGTTTGAAGGAAAGCTGTTGTTTTGGACGTAATTTCATTTTCATATCTTCTAAATTGGGCTATTTCAAGCGAGACATCTGATGAAAAGAGAACACAAGAGCCATCTGTTGTCAGACAGATCTCATGATAAAGATGAGTCAAGAGAATAATATCCAACTGTTTTTGTTCTCTCTCGTGGGCAACTCATCTAAAAAAATTGCCAACATTTATTTATATTTCTCATATTAAAAGTCAAAATTTAGAAATGATCTGCAGTACACTGCAGATTTTTATATGATATGTGATCAGATTTTCACAACAGGATTATCATGGCAAAAGATAGATATGTTCATAGATATTACAGATATGGATAGAAAAATTTACTAACTCACTTCTTTTCTAACTACTCACTCTATCAAAAAAAAAAAAAATCTTTTGTAACTTCGCTCTCTGTGTAACTCGATAGCATTGTTGTAGCACTTGTTCATCTATTGTTGTATCGGCTATTTACCGCTTAATTGTCTCCTCGACTATTGTAAGTCGCTTTGGATAAAAGCGTCTGCTAAATGACTAAATGTAAATGTAAAATGTAAATGTAAAACTATCATATATACCTTATTTGTCATATAAATCATATTTAATATATATATATATATATATATATATATATATATATATATATATATATATATATATATTATATATATATATTTGTGACTGTTTTGGCAAAAAACAGTCACATTAAAAATGTTATTATTTTGTTATTTATTAAATAGTTTCAGACTTGCTATACTTCAGATTTATCACCGCACCGGCCACATCTTGTTTTGTCATTTCTTTTTATTTCTTTCCATCACAACAAACATTACTGTTAATAAATAAACCGACAAACATATCCTTCCACATCAATTCAACGACAGTCACAGGACTTTCTCTTTTTGACAAATCGATCTAAACATCAATCTCTGTTTTTGTTTTGTTCAATTTCCGTGCCACTTTAATGAAGTTTGAGTGAATGAAATGATCTCTGGTTTGACAGATGTTGTCTTGGGTGTTCTAATCTCTTTTTTCAGTCGGAGGTCTTTTCCCACTTCTCAACATATACCGTAAAATTACAGGTTTGAATCTGCCTTGTGTTGTATTTATGTCAAAGACATAAAAAGGCAAACTTAGTTTAAATAAAAGAAATCACAAATAATGGCGGAAACATAAAAGCATCACTTGTGTTTGAAACTATAAAGTGTTCTCAAGAGAAGTCCTTAAACACTTCTCAGGAGGCTTCCAGAAATGTCCAAACTATCAGAAAGTAAAACACAAACGCAGCAGACAGATCCTGCCAACCATTTCTGTTTTCTGCAGATGGAAAGTTTAAAGGAGAGGAATCATACTGGTTCATGTATTACAAGTGCTTAGACTGTTAAACATTTTGGGAGTTTAATGTGGTGAACTTTTCTGAGATCTGAACAAAGCAATTCTATTCTACGGGTTCTTAAGATTAACATAAGATTGACGGAAACTGACGGTGATCTCCTTCAAAGACACCTTTATTCCACATTTTTCTATTCAGCTGTGTTTCAAAAGTCAAAACACAGCTTGTCATTTTCCCGTCTCTTCTCTGTCTCACAGCGAGTCTCTTCAGATGGAGATGAACAGGTCCTTTCAGAGAAACTCTATTACCGACACTTAATTGAGTTTATAATTGTTTTATCTTCCCTTACAGCACGGCTCGCTGGACCAAACTCAAATCTCCGCCGGCTCAACAGCTTAAGTATTATATTGAAAAAGGACAAGTACATTTCCATTCTATCTTGTTTGTATAAACTTAATGGAAACCCAAGCAAAGTGTTTCTACATCAGCTAACCTGAACAGTTTTATCGACGCGCCAAGTTTAAGTTAACCACGGTGATGATGTGATGAAAGTTACACGACCTGGGACTTTCCTTAATACAGCGAGCGAGCATCTTTATCTGCAGCGGATGTCAACAGAAACGTTTCTATTAGCTCTGGTTCACAAATGCCAACTTGATGGTATCGTGAACAGGGCCGAGATCACCGTTAGTGTTCCGATCCATCGATGTGTTCTCTGAAAGCGATGCTCAGTGTTTGGAGTATTATGAAGCTGGTGTCTTTTGTCGTGGATGCTAATGGATCGATAGAGCTGGCCGATGATCGCCAGGGCGATATTGTGAGGTCTTTATTTAGAGACGTGGGCGCTGGCGGACGGGACAAGGGGCTTGAGAGAAGTGCATTAGCAGGCATTGGCGCACAGGCTAATCATCACTCGAGGGAGGAAAAAGAGAAGAAATGCAATCGCCCGGCTCTCAACGTCAGAGAGGATTCACTGTGAACACAGAGATGAACCAGATCATGAGATTCAAGTGTTTATAGACATTTTATAGTATCCATATCCAGTTCAAGAGCAACACGCTGTTCTCTCCCACTCCCAAGAAGTTCGGTTTCACTAAAACACTACAGAAGATGGACAAAAACTGACCCATCTGATCATAACCAACAAAAACTCACAAACTTACTCAATTCAATGGTGTCAATGAGATCTAAAATCTGTTCGGATCTGAAAACTGTAGACCAACCGAGACAAACCAAGGTTTTTCTCAAACATGTTTTTTAATTCTAAGACTTGGTGGAGTTCTCAGTTGTGTTTTATTGAAATGTCACTTTCATTTTTAATGTTTTTCATAAGTATAATAAAACAAGAATCATGAAATATAAGAGAAGTAATCATGTGTAAAATAAATGTAAAGTGAATCTGGGTTCTCATTTCAGTAATGTTGACTTTTCATTACAGACTTTTTAAATCGAAGCTTTAAATAATAATGTTGAGATATCTTCTTGTAAGATTCTTTCTCAGGAGAAATATGTGCGACACAAATCAAACAATATTCTCTATTTGTTCTCCATTTAATGTGTAGTAAACATAACTGACATTATATTTCTATATTATTTTTCTGAAACCATCCAATTGGAAGACTAGAGTTTTACTTTCTAAAATGAAAGACATCAAGTCATGAAGTTTATTAAACACTCACATTTAAAAGCGGTAACACAAAACCTCGACGTACAGAACAATGAACATTTTGCTAGAAACTTAAACATTTAAAAACTTAAAAAGACTTTTTGACTTCATTGAAATGCAGTTACTGTGAAAGAATGAATGCAGAAGAATGAAGGATGTGAAATATTCAGAGATTTTATCATCTGACATGAATGTTAAGACCGTAGTTTGTTTGTGACTCTCTTACACATCTTCCAAAAAAGATGTTTAGACTGCTTTCTGATGTTTCTTATGAATTCTGATGAATATTTCTTTTTTTGTCTCAGCTCCTGACCCTTGCTAAACTCTTTTGAATCAGGGTCAAGGCTTAAGAGAAATGTATCGTTTAAAGAACTTAAAGACACCATTGTTCTTGTGTTTGTCTGAAGTGGAGATATGTGATCAAACTGGTGGTCTTATCACATTGTGAATCACTAAATACACTCTTTACAGAACAATCTGCCAAACACTTGAGGATATATACAAGTGTCTCATATTCCTGATTTCATGTCCTGTCATATGATTTGAGAATTTTCTTTCATTGAAGATGTTGTGACATTCACAGTAAACAATGAGTCTTACTGTGTGAATGTTTAATACGTTTCATTGCCTTTTCAACCCTAATAACTACTAGATTTCAGAGTTCAAGGGCTAAACATTCCCACAATATCACAGTCGATTGATCTCTTTATTATTCAAGACGATGTGAATTCAATAGCATGAGCCTTTTCTCTCTCTCTCTCTCTCTCTCTCTCTCTCATCTCTCTCTCTCTCACTCTCTCTCTCTCTTCTCTCTCTGGTCTCTCTCTCTCTCTCTCTCTCTCTCTCTCTCTCTGACTCTCTGACTCTCTGCTCTCTCTCTCTCTCTCTCTCTGACTCTCTCTCTCTCTGACTCTCTCTCTCTCTCTCTCTCTCTCTCTCTCTCTCTCTCTCTCTCTCTCTCTCTCTCTCTCTCTCTCTCTCTCTCTCTCTCTCTCTTCTGCTCTCTCTCTATCTCTCTCTCTGTCTCTCTCTCTCTATCTCTCTCTCTGACTCTCTCTCTCTCTGACTCTCTCTCTCTGCTCTCTCTCTCTCCTGACTCTCTCTCCTCTCTCTCTCTCTCTCTCTCTCTCTCTCTCTCTCTCTCTCTCCTCTCTGGTCTCTCTCTCTCTCTCTCTCTCTCTCTGGTCTCTCTCTCTCTCTCTCTCTCTCTCTGGTCTCTCTCTCTCTCTCTCTCTCTCTCTTCTCTCTCTCGTCTCTCTCTCTCTCTCTCTCTCTCTCTGGTCCTCTCTCTCTCTCTCTCTCTCTCTCTCTCTCTCTCTCAGCTGTGTGCCAGGCAGCATTGTTTATAGACAAACAGCCGCTTTGGTGCATAATCAATACAGGCCTCCGATCCATCACACATTTGGATGCTGTGGTTTTTATAAACCGAAGCAGGACCAAAATCAACTCAATTTCCTATTTTTCATTTCCCTGTTCTAATAGTGGTTACAATACAATATTTTATAAACTAATACGATTAAGCGCGTGGGTCTAAACACGTTTTGGGCCAAAGTCTACAGAAGCACCTAAATGTGTTTTAGGATATTTATCTAAACCGATCATGGTGTGGAGTAACTCATTTACAAGGTGGCGATTTTGTATATCTATTTGTAAACCTACTAGAAAGGGTGAGAATTTCTGCATATAAACAGAAAGTTTTAGGCCTCATGGCTACGATCAAGCGTTGAATCTGTTCTCATAATGACTCAACTCTCAGATGAACCACACAGCCCCTGGT
The DNA here is from genome assembly GCA_033220385.1 of Triplophysa yarkandensis. NCBI lineage: Eukaryota > Metazoa > Chordata > Actinopteri > Cypriniformes > Nemacheilidae > Triplophysa > Triplophysa yarkandensis. Next base: position 2,395,244 of record CM065661.1, on the reverse strand, counting down.
TGTGGGATTATGAAAGGCACTTCAAACACATGTACGACCATCCAGTATCCGTCCCGTGAGGCCGGCTGACAGGTATTATGAATTCTCTTGCTTTCCATTAGGAGAACCTCAAAACACTTGTACTGCATCTGGAGAATAGAGAAGCACTTGAGTGGAACAGAAGAGTGCTCCTCTTTCTCTCTATCTAGAGAAATATTCAAGGAGAGCATGAGTGAAAACACAAAACAGTAAATGTATATCATTTATCATTTGTGTGTTCGCCAGCAAAACAACGGGAAATAAACACATGCAGGTATTGCGGTTTTGAATGAATGTATGGATGTACGTTTTAGTATGTATGGGACATTTTAGTAAGTGCCTCAAATAAAAATAATGTAAAACTATTTTGCAACTGACATGTGGTTCATGGTTCATGTGTTACTCAGGTCACATCCCAAATATCACGATATAATAAATTAATAAGATAATACGACAAAAGTGGACACCAATATTCTGAAAGTTATAATGTTATAAATTAAAATGCATAATTTATGAAACAGAAATTTCCTTTGTGATTTCAAATGTTGTGTATTTTTTTTGTGAAACTCATAAACAACAGTGTGAAGAATTGTTAGGCATTAAATACATGTGAGAGATGTAAAAAGAGCATATGAGAGCTGAAGAATCAGTGGTCAGAGGAATGCCAATGCATCTGTTATTCTAATTGCTTTCTAATATTTGATGCC
>CM065661.1:2382019-2387019 GCA_033220385.1 Triplophysa yarkandensis | reverse complement strand
GATTACAGAGACTGTAGAGAGTGTCCGACAGACTCTAATGTGTCTGTGTTTCTCACTCACTGATGGGTTCAAGATTCCTAAAACCACTGTGAAGAGAACCAGACCTGCTACCAGACAGATGAAACACAGTAACAGACACGGTTAGATCAGAAATAACAATCACACACGACAAGAGGACAATGTCAGACCCTGAATACTCTGACCGACTTGAGAAATCTGAGACATTCTTGAGACTCTTCTGGAGCTCTAGTGGAAATGTTTGTGAGAATCTCTTTCTCTTTGAGAAATATCTGAGACACAAATGTGTTTATGAGTCATACTGATATTAAAGATATTAAAGAGATCCACTCACAGTTTGTAGGACGCCCCAACAACACTGAGAACATTTCACATCAACATTAAAAAACTGTTATCACAGCAGCTGTAAACATCTCTCTCTCAATCTCTCTCTCTCTCTCTCTCTCTCTCACTATCACTATTTCTCTCTCTCTCTCTCTCACTATCACTATTTCTCTCTCTCTCTCTCTCTCTCTCTCTCTCTCTCACTCTCTCTCTCTCTCTCACTATCACTATTTCTCTCTCTCTCTCTCTCTCACTCTCTCTCTCTCTCACTCTCTCTCCCTCTGGTCTCTCTCTCTCTCTCTCCCTCTGGTCTCTCTCTCTCTCTCCCTCTGGTCTCTCTCTCTCTCTTTCCCTCTGGTCTCTCTCCCTCTGGTCTCTCTCTCTCTCTCTCTCTCTCACTCTCTCTCTCTCTCCCTCTGGTCTCTCTCTCTCTCTTTCTCTCCCTCTCCCTCTCTCTCTCTCCCTCTGGTCTCTCTCTCTCTCTCTCTCTCTCTCTCTCTCCCTCTGGTCTCTCTCCCTCTCTCTCTCTCTCTCTCTCTCCCTCTGGTCTCTCTCTCTCTCTCTCCCTCTGGTCTCTCTCTCTCTCTCCCTCTGGTCTCTCTCTCTCTCTTTCCCTCTGGTCTCTCTCCCTCTGGTCTCTCTCTCTCTCTCACTCTCTCTCTCCCTCTGGTCTCTCTCTCTCTCTTTCTCTCCCTCTCCCTCTCTCTCTCTCCCTCTGGTCTCTCTCTCTCTCTCTCTCTCTCCCTCTGGTCTCTCTCCCTCTCTCTCTCTCTCTCTCTCTCTCCCTCTGGTCTCTCTCTCTCTCTCTCTCTCTCTCTCTCTCTCTCTCTCTCTCTCTCACATCATTAACTTTATAAGGCTCTTTTACGTAAGCAGAGGAACACTGGAGAGTCATGAGGTTGTGGGCCTGAAGGTGGTTTTTATGACACTGTGAATGAACATGGGCATATGGTAACACCTCTCTTAAAACCTCTGAGTTTTTCTGATTCTAAACCTCATTTTGCCTCAAGAATAAATGCTTAAGTTTATGATAAAGTGAGATATAATCTTTAACAGAAATCAGATGTGTTGGACTACAGTAAACGTCAGGATTGTAGTCCTTGTGTTACTTCTGTGACGTGTCATCAGAGATCTGTTACAGAACTAACTGTCAATCATATGATGTCATCTCATCACTGGTGCTGATGCTGGTGATCTAACTGAGAGATGAGTTGACCAATCACCTAACACTAGGAGGTGTTTTTCCTTGGGACACTTGAACATTAAAAAAACAGTCTGTTAATGTTAATAATATTAGTTTACTGTAAGCCTATGCTTGATCAATATCAGACAAACCTGACAGTTGGGTTGTTTTAATCCATTATGGGTTGAATGTAAGCGATTCGCTGGGTTTAATGAACCTAATTGTTGGCTTTGTCCATGTCGGGTCCAGCATATTAGGTCGAAACAACCCAGCATTATTTAAAGAAGTCCTCCAAATATTTATATGAAATGAAACGTTAATAAATGAACACCGAATGTATTATTCTATCTTATTACTTTTTATTTAAATTAAAATAACATATTTCACGACTTCCCAGTGTTTGTGTGAAATGTCACCCATCTCGCGGTAGATGTTTTTCAGTGTACATCTCTTCAGTTTGTGACTTCACATGCTGACAGGTTTGAGAATATTTTAAACTAAGCTCCTTCATGTATTGAGGATAGCCTGTGGTAGTTTTGTTCAGGTCCATTAAAAACAGCTGCCAATTCTTGTGTTGTATTGTAGAAATAACAGCAGTGAAACCGGCCTACACGGATGACCTCAAACCTTTATAAAGAGTGCACGAGTGATCCAGCCGAATATACATGTGTGGGTATGAACATTAACATAACAATCCACAAACAAATATCTTGTGGTTTTAAATTAATTTTTCTTTATTTATGCTTGAGGCTCAAAATGCATCTTGTCTCAATCTATTGTTGGGCCACATACGGACCGTTTTTGATGACTGTTGTTGTGGTTTGATTCAGTCACAAAAGAAGATAGTTTGAGAAATGTCTCGGCGGATTTGTGTTCATTTAATGAAAGTCATGGTGGTTTGGTTCAGTCACAAAAGAAGATAGTTTGAGAAATGTCTCGGCGGTTTTGTGTTCATTTAATGAAAGTCATTGTGGTTTGGTTCAGTCACAAAAGAAGATAGTTTGAGAAATGTCTCGGCGGTTTTGTGTTCATTTAATGAAAGTCATTGTGGTTTGGTGTTGTATGGTTATTAACATTCTGTGGATTTTGGTGCATATATTTCTACGCTTTAGGAGCGATGTGTTATTTCTGTCTTCCTGTAAAGAGGGCGTTGGATCTCAGTAATCTGTTGACTGTTTCCCGTCGGCGTTCAGAGGAGTGGGCTGACAGAGATTTCAGAGATCAGTGATGATCTTGTTTGTGTTGTGGTTATGTTTGTAGTTTTGCGATGGGCTTGTAAACCTCTCTCCTGTAAGATATCTTGTGATTGGTTTTAATGAGACCGAGCCAGCGTGTAGTGATGATGTGTTTACTGTTTCCAGGTCTAGAGCTGCTGACGGGATATAATCACATCATAAAGCACAAACACATCCTCTACTTGAATCAACGGCAATACTTTTCTAAAGTTGATCTTCTGTGTGTCAATGAAAATATTTCTTTGTGTGTATATTTACTGCAGAGACTCATGAGAGTCTGAACTTCTCGCTTTACATTCTTTATTTTAAAGCTATCCTGAAGGCATCATTCTGCTCTGGTCATTATTCAGTTTTATGTCTTTATCATCTCCTCTTCTTGGCTGACTAAAGCTCAATACAAGAGTCAGATAAATACTCAGATGTTTACTTTCTATTGTGTTGTATTCGTTAAGGAAGAATTCACATTTATCTTTTTTTTAAATACGAAATTAATTATAAATTAATTAATTTTATATACAAACATCAAGCAGAATTCTATAATACATTTTGTTTGCTGGGTTAATAGTCTATTTTTTTTGGTTAAAGCATGGACAAACCGTTGACCTATAAAACATATTTAATCCAAACATTTGTCATAACAATGATATTTTTTTATTTGTAAGGCACACAACTACATTTAGGCTTGATTAAAATGGAATTAAAAGAAGAGTTATTATATATCTAAGTTAATTTTCATATTATTACAGTTTTAAATTAACATTACTTTTAGATTTTTAGTTTTTATTTAAATTTGTTTAATTTATCATTTAATACAATTTGTTACATTTTTAAATTTTATTTAGTTATTTTGTTGCATTTACCATTTTTTAACTAAGTTCATTTTTCTCTGCTATACAAGATTCGTTTATTTTTATTCAAGTTTGATTTCTTATAAAAAATCGTCATAAAATTATTTTAATTTATCAGTTTTAGTTTATCTTCTTATTTTAGGTTATTTATTTTACTTAATGCTAAAATTCAATCAATTTGAGTTTTTGTTTTTCAAAGAGTTTTAGCACTAGAAGTTTATTTGATTGACATGAACAGAAACATTTTCTAATGTAAAATAATCTTGTTTGTTGGCTTAGACGGTGGTGAAATCCTTTTCATTAACAGAAACCCACAGTTCCAACACTGAAATCATCTCATGACCTCGGATAAAGCTTCTCTCATCTTCCTTTTCATGAAGAAACGTCCATCTGTATTCCACCTTACTTTCTTCTTTCTCGACTTAATAAGATATTTGATAAAATGTCCATGTTACCGTCATTATCTCGATCTTAACCTCAGGTCTGTTATAATGAAGAGAAGAAGTTTTAGCACAGACAGGAGAGAATAAATCCGAGTTAGGGATCAAAGTTCAGCTCGGTTGAAGTCATTAAAGCAGTTTTGATGAGATGGTGTCTAAATGTTTCCTTTAACGCACGCTTTCTGAAAGACAGAGGAAGTTAAAGCGAAAGGATTTTGGGAAGTCAGTTTCTTTTATAGGGATGCCCTTAATATTATGCCAACTAAGACTTCTATCACGAAAGAAGACGGCTGAAATAATATGAAACTGTAGCCTGTGTATATCCTGATCGCTATAAGAGACAAGTCTTTATTTCTTATCTTCTTCTCCTGAGATTCTTCACGCAGGTACTCTGCATCCATCGCGGCCTGGATCATTCCTCGTACGCATTGGATATAATGCGAATGATTTGTAATTAGTAATTTATCATTTGTAATTTATTAATTCTATGAAATCTAAATATTATTACACATTGCAATTGCAATGTCTTGAATTTAGTAGGGTCACTACAAAGTCATAGCCATAAACGCAAAAGTAGTAATAATTGCCATAATTTAATTTGTTTGTTTCGGTGCATCCCTAATCTTTTACCGTATGTCAACTTTGTGCTGTTCTACATGTCAGATTAAAAGAGGAAAGAAAGATCTGGAGGGGTAGAGGAAGCAGCATCCACATCCATACACCCCTCATATATATATATATAGCCATAATACCTGGAATAACCGAAATATCACATCCTGCTTGTAGCTTCTTTTAGTTATTGACTCAAAAGCATCTCAATGATCCGCTTCAAAAATAAACTGAAAGGAACATCAGTCAGTGTGCAGGAAATACTATTTCTCAGAACGATTCAAGAGTGTGAACAAAGAGTCGCAACAATAAACACAGAATCAGCTTTTTCAGATATAGTTTT
>CM065661.1:2374362-2381519 GCA_033220385.1 Triplophysa yarkandensis | reverse complement strand
ATAGTAAAGTGTTCTCACCGGTGGAGTTGATGTCTGACAGAAGCTCATTTGAGTCTCGCTCTTCATCCGGCTCACAGGTTTCCTCTGGATCTGTGTGCCTCATGACGGTTGTGTCGTCTGTCCCTACTGTCCCTCTCATGTGAATGACGTGATGTGTGCCGGTGACGCCTGCGTTTTCTTCTGTAGCCCTGTGGCACTGGAACACCGATGTAAACGGACTCTAGAGCAGAACGTAAAAGATCTGTCAGCTTCAACTCTACACAAACAAACACAACATTCTCTGCTGAGAAACACATCAGATCTGTCCTCACCGTCCTCATCCTCACAGTGTTTACCATGATGAGCACTTCTCCTGCTCCTGCTGGGCCAGTCATGATCCATACTGAAAAAAACACACAGAAGAAATCTAAAGTTTCACCAATTAAACCCATTCACAAACATGTTCCAATGCTGTCATCATGTATTCCCCCCTAATGTGTTATGTTATATTTCTTTAGTGGAACAAAAAAGAAGGTATTTGAGAAATGTCTAAGTAGTTTAATGTTGATACAATGGAAATCAATCCTCTTCTGTGTTCTGAAGAAGTTTTGATATGAGAGAGAGAGAATGAATGATGAAAGAATTCTCATTGTCAGAAAACTATTTCATTAGTAGTGTGAAATGATATGAAACAGATAAACACATTAGCAGAAAAGGATAATGAACCATGATTAGACTTTTTCTCATTCATCAGGATGTAATTCATGGTCTCAGTTTTAATGACCGTGAGAGGACCTCAGAGAAACCAGCACATGAGATCAATGTCTCCATCGCTGACGGGGAGGAAAACCCAATGCTGAGGTTTAATTATCACACACACACACACACACACACACACACACACACACACACACACACACACACACACACACACACACACACACACACACACACACACACACACACACACACACACACAGTTATGTCACATTGTGTAGGTCGATTCACACATGCCCAAATTCTGTCTCTCCTAATTTGAATAAATTAGATTTATACAAATCAAAGCTGTGTAAGTGCTGTATAACAATTCTGTAAATGTCCAATATAAAAGAAATATTAGTGTGTGATAAACTTGATATATTAAATTAATTTATACTCCTGGTTGCTTGACTTAAACAGGTCGAACTAAAAAATCATTGCAACACAGAAACAGAGATATAATGCCCTAAATGTAATGCCTCTGTACAATGTTCAGTCTGACCGGTGTCCTTCAGAGCAGTTTCACATAATCCCATCTGACAGTTGTATTGATCCACTGGGAAACACCACTGTCACTCTGGAAATGTGGCCTTACGTTCATTGACGTCCACGATTTATACTCGCATCACATTTATTTTGACATTGAAATGCATGCTTTGTTCGTGAGTTTTGCTGTGTGGATGCAATGATGTTGCTATAAGGATTTCTGGTCACTATGATGTTCTGCATGGTCTCTTAAGGCTTTCTGATCTGTAAATATGTAGGTCACCTAATGTGAGTGTTTGTTTCTGTTTCCCTTTTGAGGATTTCTTAAGAACAATTCAACAAGCCAAATGTGTAACTCACTATTTCACCTAAATTAAGAAAATACTTTGTGTATTTCTCAGAAACACATTGTATGTTCTTCTCAAGTTCTATTAAATGAGCGAAACACACATAATAACTAATATTTAAAAACACCAGAAGGTTCACTTCAATAATCTGAAAACATGGCCTACTTAGTTTAAAGCAGTATTAAAATAGAACATGCAAAAATAGTTCTAAGCGCTTGATGCACAAAGAATACTTAAAAAATCATTTGATATATTATTTAATAATTTAACACTTAAAGCAAAACCTTTTTGGATTACATACAGAAAATACAATACACATTATGTCATATCTTTATTCTAACTCTTTAAACACACTGCAACACAAACCTTCTCATACAAGACTACATTTAAAAGAAAGAAAGAAAAAGTCATACCTTGTTGTGGAAGTTAAAGTGAGATAGGATGGGTGTGATGAGCATTAGAGCTAAAATGAGAGATTAAACTCATGGCATCACATCATACAGTTCTCTCTCTCTCTCTCTCTCTCTCTCTCTCTCTCTCTCTCTCTCTCTCTCTCTCTCTCTCTCTCTCTCTCTCTCTCTCTCCTCTCTCTCTCTCTCTCTCTCTCTCTCTCTCTCTCTCTCTCTCTCTCTCTGGTCTCTCTCTCTCTCTCTGGTCTCTCTCTGGTCTCTCTCTCTCTCTCTCTCTCTCTCTGGTCTCTCTCTCTCTGTCTCTGGTCTCTCTCTCTCTGGTCTCTCTCTGGTCTCTCTCTGTCTGGTCTCTCTCTCTCTGGTCTCTCTCTCTCTGGTCTCTCTCTGGTCTCTCTCTGGTCTCTGTCTGGTCTCTCTCTGGTCTCTCTCTGGTCTCTCTCTGGTCTCTCTCTCTCTCTCTCTCTCTCTCTCTCTCTCTCTCTCTCTCTCTGGTCTCTCTCTCTCTCTCTGGTCTCTCTCTCTCTCTGGTCTCTCTCTCTCTCTCTCTCTGGTCTCTCTCTGGTCTCTCTCTGGTCTCTCTCTCTGGTCTCTCTCTCTCTCTCTCTGGTCTCTCTCTCTCTCTCTCTGGTCTCTCTCTGGTCTCTCTGGTCTCTCTCTGGTCTCTCTCTGGTCTCTCTGGTCTCTCTCTCTCTGGTCTCTCTCTCTCTGGTCTCTCTCTCTCTGGTCTCTGGTCTCTCTCTCTCTCTCTCTCTCTCTCTCTCTCTCTCTCTCTCTCTCTCTCTCTCTCTCTCTCTCTCTCTCTCTCTCTCTCTCTGGTCTCTCTCTGGTCTCTCTCTGGTCTCTCTCTGGTCTCTCTCTGGTCTCTCTCTCTCTCTCTCTCTCTCTGGTCTCTCTGGTCTCTCTCTCTCTCTCTCTCTCTCTCTCTCTCTGGTCTCTCTCTCTCTCTCTCTCTCTCTCTGGTCTCTCTCTCTCTCTCTCTCTCTCTCTCTGGTCTCTCTCTCTCTCTGGTCTCTCTCTCTCTTTCTCTCTCTCTCTCTTTCTCTCTCTCTCTGGTCTCTCTCTGGTCTCTCTCTCTCTCTCTCTCTCTCTCTCTGGTCTCTGGTCTCTCTCTCTGGTCTCTGGTCTCTCTCTCTCTGGTCTCTCTCTGGTCTCTCTCTCTCTCTCTCTCTGGTCTCTCCTCTCTCTCTGGCTCTCTCTCTCTCTCTCTCTCTCTCTCTCTCTCTGGTCTCTCTCTCTCTCTCGGGTCTCTGGTCTCTGGTCTCTCTCTCTCTCTCTCTCTCTCTCTGGTCTCTCTCTGGTCTCTCTCTCTCTCTCTCTTCTGGTCTCTCTCTCTCTCTCTCTCTGGTCTCTATCTCTCCTCTCTCTCTCTCTCTGGTCTCTCTCTGGTCTCTATCTCTCTCTCCCTGGTCTCTCTGGTCTCTCTCTCTCTCTCTCTCTGGTCTCTCTCTCTCTCTCTCCCTGGTCTCTCTCTGGTCTCTATCTCTCTCTCCCTGGTTGGTGGAGGGGTGGGATGCTGCAGGCCACAAATGCTGGACAGATCACAGTAAGATCCTGTGAAACATGACATGTTCCTGAAATGATATGAACACATTGAATCACCCGCTGGCTCTTTCAGACCTGATCATGATGATATCTGATCGATCTGAATGACAAAAGTCAGGCACAGAAACGAGCAAACAGTACACTGTACACACTCTTCTGATTTCATTCCTTCAAGAAATGAGTTTATAAATGAAAAACTAAAGATGTGCAGCAATGAGAGTAATGAGAGAAATGTAAAGGTAAATTAATCTGTAATATCGTATATGAGAGATAATATTGACTTTAAGACATTAAGACATTGTTGAGATCTCTGCTCAAACTTTAATGAAGAGATTTATGAGATATAGTTGAATTGAATGTGATCAGAATAAAGATATCTGAGCACCAGCAGATGGTAGCATTAGAACACTTTTGAAATATGTATCATGATAATGTTTCAATGCTCTAATTCTCTTTGTGTATCTGTAATGACAACACCTCAGCATCTGCAATCAGTTTAGAGGAAGGTTTTTCATTTAAGTTACAAATCTTTAAAGAAGGAATATAAAGTTCTGAATAACAGTCCCCATTACATGATATTAAAGCTGAATGATTAATGTCATCATTTTCAGTTGTTCCATATGTTCATGAATACTTTATCTGATGATGGGGAGTGTTATTCATTTGATCACACTTCTAAATGAATTTTACACGCTTATGAACAGAAAACACATCACAGCATATGTTCAATCTCACATGTATGGTCTCTTACAACACATTCACAATAACATGTCATTTATAAACATGAACCCTGATAATCATATTTGTGTTCTTTTATTAATCTTTGTTTGAAAGGGCAAATATTCGTCATGTCACATCACTGAAGACGATGTGAACAGACATATCTTTGGATTTAAAAATTTGTGTTAGAACACAAAATTAAATAAATGTGTGTGAAATTAATAAAATATTATTAAGGGTTTATGTTTAATAATGTTAAGTAATTAAAACAAATTAGAAACCTTATTTATTAATTCAACCATCTTTAAGATTCTGTGAGTTAAAGTCTGAACTCTTCATACTGCAAAGTGCAAACTATTTCTTTTAAAAAGCATATTTTTCTACCTAAGATGCTCGTCTAAAGGTTAAAACTGCAATGCAGTTTAATATTCAGGGATGTGAACAAACTACAAATCTCTGTGCTGATGTTTCTTTCATACAGGCTGAAAGACGGACAACAGGCGTCACACAAACTTTTGCTTTGATGGATCATAATATATTAAACCCTCATAATCCTACGATGTCCTTGCGGATAAGAAGAGACAGAGGATAACAGGACTCTTCAGAGAAACATCTTGACCAGATTCTCCAACTCGAGATATCAAATCAGGATTAGAGGTGAAGATAGACCAGACGCATGTTTACAGAGTAATGAATTTCAATGAACACACAAGAGACACTTTAGAGGACTTCTCTGTCCCTGACAACACATGCATGCTCATATTTAGAATATAAAGATGGACTGAATTTATCATTCAGGGTATACTAAAAAATAGGGCTCTTCTATGTAAAATAATTTACACAAAAAACAAATGTAAAATGAAGTAAATCTGATTAACTCAAACATTAGTTAAGGTAAACATTCACCAAAAATATTGGTTTATATAAAAAATATATACATTTGATCAAATATAAAGGCTATTTTCTAATGAAGGAATCCATTTATTGTTGTTAAAAGAATTATTAGGTTAAGAGAAATATTTTTTACATCGAGCAATGTCTGATGATGATGCAGCAGCATATAAACACTGCAGCTGAAGTCAGAACACATTCAAATGAAAAGTGGAACCTGTGACAGTAATCCATTCCTCCGGGAGTACTGTACTATAATATATCACACCCGACAACATCATTCTGCAAACAAGCAAACTCTTCACAATACTGCCCGATGCTTTTCTGCAATCTGTGATCAGACTTTAAACACACCTATTTACACACACAAACTTTATAACACATAAACACAAATGCTACACCATATATGTATTGAATTGAATTTTAAATCTGGTCTCTCTGGTCTCTTTCTCTCTCTGGTCTCTCTGGTCTCTCTGGTCTCTCTCTCTGGTCTCTCTCTCTCTCTCTCTCTGGTCTCTCTCTGGTCTCTCTCTGGTCTCTCTCTGGTCTCTCTCTCTCTCTCTCTGGTCTCTCTCTCTCTCTCTCTGGTCTCTCTCTCTCTCTCTGGTCTCTCTCTGGTCTCTCTCTGTCTGGTCTCTCTCTCTCTGGTCTCTCTCTGGTCTCTCTCTGGTCTCTCTCTGGTCTCTCTCTGGTCTCTCTCTGGTCTCTGGTCTCTGGTCGCTGGTCTCTGGTCTCTCCTCTCTCTCTCTCTCTCTCTCTCTCTCTCTCTCTCTCTCTCTCTCTCTCTCTGGTCTCTCTCTGGTCTCTCTGGTCTCTCTCTCTCTCTGGTCTCTCTATTGAATTGAATTTTGGATACGTCTAAGGTTCAAGAAAACCATCCTTTACCTCTGCTGAAGGGATCTGAAAGCCAAAGGATAACCTAGTTGGCACATGAAGCCAGCATCTCTTATCTGTCTGGTAAAAATCCGCATCATCAGGACCAGTCAACAGATCTGTACCTGTACACATGTCAAATAAATACACCTTCAACACAACCACTACTGCTGGTAAAAAAAGCAAAAATGTGACATTCTTCCAATTTAATATAATTATAAGTAAAGATTCATTGAGGTGACAAGCAAGGTTTAATCCAAACATAATAAATAAATAGAACAAAAAGTTTATTGATGCCAAAGAATGACGGTAAATCTTTGTTTAAATAATACTAAAACTTATTCTTAATTAATAACGGGCTTCCAACATTTTAGACTGTATGTTTTAAACGTCTTTCATGACTATACAAGCAATGCTCAAGAAGAGTTTATAGAGATAAGCATTATAAATTTGCTTCTGCAGAGAAAAAACCCATCACGATTACTGTAGAAAACACATTTACATCATTGCATCATTTCTTTCTTTCTTTATCATACACACTTGTGTCTGCTTGTTCAGTCTCTGAAACAGAACTGATTGTATAGAATCGTTCCTCGAATCCAATTGTATTCATGTGAACCCTGTTATAGAGCACGGACATCCAATATCTGTGTGAAATTGGAAATGACATTTTCTTTATGAAGCTCGTGTGTACATGACAAGTCTGTTATCTGTTTCATTTCGGCCTGCTGTATCATAAATCCCATCACATACAAATGATGAAGAAATAAACCAGACAGGACATTTTTCATGACAAGCTGACTTCAAGAGTCAATGAAGACACAGATTTACTCCTTATTAAATCTCACTGATGTCTAGAAATAACTGATATGTCAAAGAGATCTCATGTGATTTTTGTCATAGGAGAGTTTCAAACATAAACTAACATTTACATTATAATCTGAAACATAAACTCATTTCTGATAAATAAAGTAAAGGAACACATTTTGAAAGCCATCGATTAAAATGTAAATCAAACCAATTTTAAGATACAAAGTGTGTATTGATCTTGTAGAAGGCCATCGCGGTGAAAACAACTGCTTCATATACATGGACAGAGACTTTCATTTAATTCTCAGTGTGTCTTCAAGGCAATTCGAGTGTCAGGGAG
>CM065661.1:2354362-2366862 GCA_033220385.1 Triplophysa yarkandensis | reverse complement strand
CTGAACACAAAAGAAGATATTTTGAAGAATGCTGGTCACTTGCACTCATTCCCTAGCATTGGGGTTTTGTGTTAAGTAGAAGTGGATGGGAACCAATACTAAACATTTTTAAAATATCTGTCTTTGCATTCTGCAAAACGAGGTCATACCGGTTTGAAATGTCATGCTTATGAGTAATTGAGGACACAATTAGAATTTTTGGTAAACTATAATATTTCAAAAGAAAGGGATTGAACGTCTGATTCATTCTCACATACTTTTTAATACATTTGAATAAATGTTGATGTCATTCTGCCTCATCTCTCCGGTGTCTTGCTCAGGATGTGTAAGTGTGTAAAAGCATCCAGTCATTTCCATAAGGGCTTTATCCACCGGTGCTGTTAATCTTTCTTCAGGTTTACTCTGCCGTGACCTGTCCATTTACATTACATTCATGCATTTATTGTGTTGTTCTCCTCTTTTAAAAGACATCCTATTAATCCATATGTGTGATGTTACCCATCAGCGTGTGAGAGAGTCATTACTTCACGCCAGGTTTGTGTAAAGGTACAGAGAGTTGCTGAAGTGTTGAAAATTAGAAACATTGATCAATAGCTCACTTTACATCTCTCTGTAAGTGTGATGATGGATAGTTTCACAGAATTTAAGTTAGGCGAGCAGCTCATTTGTTTTTGACATTCATCTGCCCTAATCTTCAGAGCTCCGGCCACTTCTGAAGGCTCTTCTTTTCACCCATTGCTGTATCACCATAGTCACCATAAATTTATCGAAATGAAACCTGCAGTCTGATGTTCAATTCCTTCACTTGCGCTATGATGGTTTGGGAACAAAGTGTGTGACGATTACTCAACACGTTTGAGTAATAAGAAATGTAGATGAACAATAATGTGAATGGGGTGTTGTGTAATGTGGATTGAGAAGGTTTGCGGTAATGTGTTCTCTCCTGGGAGGCGAGTGTGTTTTAAGATAAGACTGTAGCTCATTAGCCTGTTGAATTGTATAGAACTCTCAAGATGGTACCCCATCGCTGGAATTCTCAAAGCATTCACAGTACATGAATCAAACGTTTCCCAGCATCATTTACTACTTCCATCTATGAGGACAAAAAACGCCAGGGACATAGAGGTTGTGTGCATAAATAAATGCATATACAATCTTTTCTAACTCATAAACACTCTTATATAAAGAAACATTTTACATCTAAATGGTTCCATGAAGAATCGTTACCATCTGAAGGTTTTTCTGGTGGTTCTTCAGATTATAAGAAGAGATTCTTTTGACAACATGCTTCTTCTATGACATCACATGTAAACACATTAAAGCATCATTACTTGAAGAGTGTAGATGTCTGTTCTGTTTCTTCTTCAGGTGTGTTAACCTTAATCTTTCTTCTGCTTGTTTCTTCAGGTATTATGTCTGTGTGGTTGTGCTCATCTATTTCTTACCGTTGTTGGTCATGGGTTGTGCTTATCTGGTGGTGGGATGCACTCTCTGGGCCGGTGAGATTCCTGGAGACTCCTCGGATCGCTATCGAGAACAACTCACTGCCAAACGAAAGGTCTTCATTGGTTTTTATATCTAGATTACAGTAAACAGAAAAAATTAAGGGTAAAAATGAGTGCATCATTTTAAATAGGTGCTTTACAATGCCTCAATGAAATGTTTCATTCAGATGGTTCCTTAAAGACCTTTTAACCTTTATCTGAAGAGTAAAGGTTATGGAAAATGTTTTGGCGAAATGTTTGCTACTTTTCCTAAATAAGAGTTAGTAATAAAGTCTAAAGAGACTTTATTTCTTACTCTAATTTAGGGACCTTACCAACATTTGGCCAAAACATTTTCCATAAAATACTGTGAATGTAGGCAAGATGACCTCACTGTTGCTTGAATATTAAAGTAAAATATCAGATTCTCTCAAATGTGACATGTTCAGAAACCGCAATTATTATTCATAATTAATAAATTGCTAAAGAAATTCTTGTTTAGACGATTAGAGATTAAGCTTTCATATTGATGTAATGATGATATCAAACTGTTTAACTGTTTCAATATATACAAGTTGTTTGAGAACTTTGTAAGTTTTAAGACCTGTTCTTTATTATCTGTCTTTAGTTTGTGTTTTTGCCCAAGAACATGACTCTGACTGAACTTGATTTTGTGTAGGTGGTGAAGATGATGATTGTGGTCGTGTGCACTTTTGCCTTCTGCTGGTTGCCGTATCACATCTATTTTCTGCTGCATCAGTTCTTTCCAAACCTCTTTGAGGAATGGTACATCCAGCAGGTGTATTTAGGAATCATGTGGCTCGCCATGAGCTCCACCATGTACAACCCCATCATCTACTGTCTGCTGAATGACAGGTAACAGTAACATTTACATTACTCTATTTGGCAAACGCTTTTATCCAAAGCGACGTACAAGTATAATGTAGTGGCCAATTATCATGGCATAGCAAGCTGGGGGTAAGGTGCCTTGCTCAAGGACACTTCAGTGATTGTCAAACCAACAACCTTCTGATCAAAAGTCCAAATCTCTCCACCAGAACACAACAGACTGACCCCACGACTAACATAAGAATGCATTCAGATTATAAGCTTTAAATGACATTTAATGAATAGAGATGCAGTGGTAAAATTCATAATTTCATACCAATCCTTTCTTATAGATTTCGAGCTGGATTTCAGCAGGCATTTTCCTGGTGTCCGTGTGTTCCTCAAGGCACATATGAAGGTCTGGAGCTCAAATCAACCCGCTATCTACAGACCCAGGCCAGCATCTTCCGCGCCAGCCGGATGGAGACCACCATATCCACAGTGATGCCAGCGGGAGACCGAGACCTGCAAGAGAGCCACAATCGATATTCAGTAGACCTCACTTCCAACGGTTCCTCACGGAGCGCCTCCAAGACTGTCTCAGAGTCCTCCAGCTTCTATTCCAGTAACAACCTTGCTTGAAAAACTACAAATCTATATCAAGAAGAAATTTGGGATGTATCAGTATAAAATATTATCAACAAGCATTATTGTTTCATATTGTATATGTGGATCTATCCTGAACAACTCAAGAAAAGACCAGTCTACTTAACTATTTCCAACAAACACGGAACATCACATGTAAATCTATACTGAACGTGTATTTTCTGTGTAGTTGTAACTCATTATTTTGACATGAGTTTTGAGAGGCTTTTCAGAGCAGCTGGCTAGCAGTCATCCCCATAGGAATTTTCCCATCAAACATCCAACCAGCGTTTGCTCCAGCATTCCACGACCCGATGTGTTTAGGAAAACCAGACCAGCTGATGCCCTTAGCAACGATTTGTCAGTCATCTATCAAGGTTACTGGGGTTGTTGGGGATTTGATAGCAGAGGCGGAACACTTGGCACCTGTTGGCGTATATTACTGGACTACAGAGGCGACAAAAGATTTGTAGGGATGGTGTATATATAGACCTGAGAGAGAGGATAAAAAGAGACATCATATTAATATAACTAGCTACTCTTATGTCATCATATGAAACATTCTGTGTATTTTAAACATGTTGAAACTATTATAGATGTCGTTGCTTAAAACATGTTTTTCTAACTTTATTTTGTCGATAAAACGTATTGTGTTGCTGATGAATTAGACTGTTAACACTTAAATGGACATTTTACTCAAAAATTTTAATTCATCATTGATTCATGCCCGTGATATCTAAAGCCATTCTTCCTCTTTAAAACACAAAAGAAGATATTTCAAAAGAACAAAAATCAACCTAGACATTTCTCAAAATATATTCCTTTCATCAAATACATGTTTTCAAGCACACAAGGTTAAATAGATGACTATTTTAAGGGATTTGATCATAGATCTGCTTTAACAGAACAACAGTGTAAGAACTTCTGACGACACCTTGAGAACTTCATTGTGTTCTTTGTGTGTATTGTGTGGTTATTTTAGCGGATCTCTTTCAGTGGTGAGGACATCAGACCGTTTCTTTGTTAGACAGGTGTGAGCACTGCTTTGATGGGTCCAGAGGAACAGAGATTGGGCTGTTCTGCACCTTTTGAACCGCTCACAGCTGCATGCATTACTGTGCTATCTCAAACCTCTTGATGCTCACACGTTAAGAGTCGCTTTGAATTTAAACAGACTTGCTTAGGTCTGACTCTACATACGGAACTTAACCAACATCTCACTTTTATTCTATAGCCATTGAGTGCTATTCATCATACAGACAAAAGCCAAATCTTTACAAATCTATAAATTGATATGAAATATTAGTTAAGGGGGCTTCACAGGATGTAAATGGTGTTTTATGTTGAATACAATTGTAGTGTGCGTGTTGGGAAAAGCATCATTGCATTGATGTTGTTGTCTCGTCCTCGTGTGTGTGTAAATATATGTGTACACCTGATTGTTCTGCGTGTAAAGTAAAGCCTTGAGTACCCCCAAAATAAATATTCTGTCATCATTTACTTACCTTTGTGTTGTTTCAATGTGTAAAAACCTGTTTGTTCCAGCGTGCAAAGAGAAAGATATTTGGAGGAATGCTTTAACCAAAAGAAAAAAAATCCGTTAAGCACAAAACAGAAATAAAATCACATAAATTTATGCAAAATATCCGTTTAAAGACTGCAATGTGTTTGATAGTACTCATTTGGCCAAGATAAATGGGATGTGTAAAATCAATGCAATGGAAACAGAACAAGGCCACGCATCCATCTGAAGCATAACTGTGATGCGACAAAGTCTTTGTTCTCAGTTACATATTTGCATTTTTCATTCACATAAACCTCACTCCTTCACACCGACACAAATTCTACAAAACACTTACAAACAGTAATGTAAATAAACGGAAAGCACCACAAACTTTGCCGAGTGAAATCTGTCCAATATAATGAAGAGCACTAACAATGATTCTTTCATATCCTTTATTAAACTTTATCACAGCACTAAGAATAGAACTCTTTATTAGAGAAGTGCCACGCTGAAACACAGACTGAAACTCAACTAGACCAGTGGATGTGAAACCTGCCAGACCTCTCTACATTCAATGCCATTATGATTATAATAAATGAGAACTTGTGTTGGTCTGATGATATATATCACTCAATTAAAGTTGTTTTATGAATTTCTGAGATTTAGAATTAAGGGTGGAATATGAATAGCGTTGCATCACTTCACTCGGGGTGTGTTTATAAAGTCTGGATTTCATCTTTAGTAAAATGGAGAGGCATTCTCTTTTCCTCTCACAGATTTAATGATTAATCACTGCACAAAATCACTATCATTTCAAATGTTAAACTCCATGATGACTATTATTACACAACATTACAAATAATGCAAAATGCAAAATATCTGACAACAGTAAGAAATTTGAGGTGACATTATCACATCAGTCATTAAAATACAAAAATCATGCAATAAGCAATAAATAAATATAACTGCTGCCTTTTATCTGTTTAAATACATCTAAATCTTTAAATCCAGTTTAGGGCATACATTTCATGGTTATGCATGGTAAATATATTTGCTATGCAGACAGATGCATGTAAGATCAACTGACACGATATTTTGCATTTTACATAACTGTCTTTGCAGTAAATAAGAAAAACCAATTTGAAGAGTTAATGCAGAGGGAAATGTTCACCTCTACAAACTCTCGTCGGTCTTTACTCTCGTCGTTCTTTACTCTCGTCTTTCTCTACTCTCTTCGGTCTTTACTCTCGTCCGTCTTTACTCTCGTCGGTCTTTACTCTCGTCTTTCTCTACTCTCTTCGGTCTTTACTCTCGTCTGTCTTTACTCTCGTCGGTCTTTACTCTCGTCGTTCTTTACTCTCGTCTTTCTCCACTCTCTTCGGTCTTTACTCTCGTCGGTCTTTACTCTCGTCGGTCTTTACTCTCGTCGGGCTTTACTCTCGTCGGTCTTTACTATCGTCGTTCTTTACTCTCGTCGTTCTTTACTCTCGTCGGTCTTTACTCTCGTCGGGCTTTACTCTCGTCGGGCTTTACTCTCGTCGGTCTTTACTCTCGTCATTCTTGACTCTCGTCGGTCTTTACTCTCGTCGGTCTTTACTCTCGTCGGTCTTTACTCTCGGCGTTCTTTACTCTCGTCATTCTTAACTCTCGTCGGTCTTTACTCTCGTCGGTCTTTACTCTCGTCTTTCTCTACTCTATTCGGTCTTTACTCTCGTCTGTCTTTACTCTCGTCTGTCTTTACTCTCGTCGGTCTTTACTCTCGTCGGTCTTTACTCTCGTCTTTCTCTACTCTCGTCGGTCTTTACTCTCGTCGGTCTTTACTCTCGTCTGTCTTTACTCTCGTCGTTCTTTACTCTCGTCGTTCTTAACTCTCGTCGGTCTTTACTCTCGTCTTTCTCTACTCTCGTCGGTCTTTACTCTCGTCGGTCTTTACTCTCGTCTGTCTTTACTCTCGTCGTTCTTTACTCTCGTCGTTCTTAACTCTCGTCGGTCTTAACTCTCGTCGGTCTTTACTCTCGTCTGTCTTTACTCTCGTCGTTCTTTACTCTCGTCGCTCTTAACTCTCGTCGGTCTTTACTCTCGTCTGTCTTTACTATCGTCGGTCTTTACTCTCGTCGGTCTTTACTCTCGTCGTTCTTTACTCTCGTCATTCTTAACTCTCGTCGGTCTTTACTCTCGTCGTTCTTTACTCTCGTCATTCTTAACTCTCGTCGGTCTTTACTCTCGTCTTTCTCTACTCTCGTCGGTCTTTACTCTCGTCGGTCTTTACTCTCGTCTGTCTTTACTCTCGTCGTTCTTTACTCTCGTCGTTCTTAACTCTCGTCGTTCTTAACTCTCGTCGGTCTTAACTCTCGTCGTTCTTAACTCTCGTCGTTCTTTACTCTCGTCGTTCTTAACTCTCGTCGTTCTTAACTCTCGTCGGTCTTAACTCTCGTCGGTCTTTACTCTCGTCTGTCTTTACTCTCGTCGTTCTTTACTCTCGTCGTTCTTTACTCTCGTCGTTCTTAACTCTCGTCAGTCTTTACTCTCGTCTGTCTTTACTCTCGTCGTTCTTTACTCTCGTCGGTCTTAACTCTCGTCGGTCTTTACTCTCGTCTGTCTTTACTATCGTCGGTCTTTACTCTCGTCGGTCTTTACTCTCGTCGTTCTTTACTCTCGTCGTTCTTAACTCTCGTCGTTCTTAACTCTCGTCGGTCTTAACTCTCGTCGGTCTTTACTCTCGTCTGTCTTTACTCTCGTCGTTCTTAACTCTCGTCGGTCTTAACTCTCGTCGGTCTTTACTCTCGTCTGTCTTTACTATCGTCGGTCTTTACTCTCGTCGGTCTTTACTCTCGTCGTTCTTTACTCTCGTCATTCTTAACTCTCGTCGGTCTTTACTCTCGTCGGTCTTTACTCTCGTCTGTCTTTACTCTCGTCGGTCTTTACTCTCGTCGGTCTTTACTCTCGTCGTTCTTTACTCTCGTCATTCTTAACTCTCGTCGGTCTTTACTCTCGTCTGTCTTTACTCTCGTCGTTCTTTACTCTCGTCGTTCTTTACTCTCGTCGTTCTTAACTCTCGTCGTTCTTAACTCTCGTCGGTCTTAACTCTCGTCGGTCTTTACTCTCGTCTGTCTTTACTCTCGTCGTTCTTAACTCTCGTCGGTCTTAACTCTCGTCGGTCTTTACTCTCGTCTGTCTTTACTATCGTCGGTCTTTACTCTCGTCGGTCTTTACTCTCGTCGTTCTTAACTCTCGTCGGTCTTTACTCTCGTCGTTCTTTACCCTCGTCGTTCTTAACTCTCGTCGGTCTTTACTCTCGTCTTTCTCTACTCTCGTCGGTCTTTACTCTCGTCGGTCTTTACTCTCGTCTGTCTTTACTCTCGTCATTCTTTACTCTCGTCGGTCTTAACTCTCGTCGTTCTTAACTCTCGTCGTTCTTTACTCTCGTCGTTCTTAACTCTCGTCGTTCTTAACTCTCGTCGTTCTTAACTCTCGTCGGTCTTAACTCTCGTCGGTCTTAACTCTCGTCGTTCTTTACTCTCGTCGTTCTTTACTCTCGTCGTTCTTAACTCTCGTCGTTCTTAACTCTCGTCGGTCTTAACTCTCGTCGGTCTTTACTCTCGTCTGTCTTTACTCTCGTCGTTCTTTACTCTCGTCGCTCTTAACTCTCGTCGGTCTTTACTCTCGTCTGTCTTTACTATCGTCGGTCTTTACTCTCGTCGGTCTTTACTCTCGTCGTTCTTTACTCTCGTCATTCTTAACTCTCGTCGGTCTTTACTCTCGTCGTTCTTTACTCTCGTCATTCTTAACTCTCGTCGGTCTTTACTCTCGTCGGTCTTTACTCTCGTCTGTCTTTACTCTCGGCGTTCTTTACTCTCGTCATTCTTAACTCTCCTCGGTCTTTACTCTCGTCGGTCTTTACTCTCGTCGTTCTTTACTCTCGTCGGTCTTTACTCTCGTCTTTCTCTACTCTCGTCGGTCTTTACTCTCGTCGTTCTTTACTCTCGTCTTTCTCTACTCTCTTCGGTCTTTACTCTCGTCCGTCTTTACTCTCGTCGGTCTTTACTCTCGTCTTTCTCTACTCTCTTCGGTCTTTACTCTCGTCTGTCTTTACTCTCGTTGGTCTTTACTCTCGTCGTTCTTTACTCTCGTCTTTCTCTACTCTCTTCGGTCTTTACTCTCGTCTGTCTTTACTCTCGTCGGTCTTTACTCTCGTCGGTCTTTACTCTCGTCGGTCTTTACTCTCGTCTGTCTTTACTCTCGTCGGTCTTTACTCTTGTCGTTCTTTACTCTCGTCTGTCTTTACTCTCGTCGGTCTTTACTCTCGTCTTTCTCTACTCTCGTCGGTCTTTACTCTCGTCGTTCTTTACTCTCGTCTTTCTCTACTTTCTTCGGTCTTTACTCTCGTCTGTCTTTACTCTCGTCGGTCTTTACTCTCGTCGGTCTTTACTCTCGTCTTTCTCTACTCTCTTCGGTCTTTTCTCTCGTCTGTCTTTACTCTCGTCGGTCTTTACTCTCGTCGTTCTTTACTCTCGTCTTTCTCTACTCTCTTTGGTCTTTACTCTCGTCTGTCTTTACTCTCGTCGGTCTTTACTCTCGTCGGTCATTACTCTCGTTGGTCTTTACTTTCGTCTGTCTTTACTCTCGTCGGTCTTTACTCTCGTCTTTCTCTACTCTCTTTGGTCTTTACTCTCGTCTGTCTTTACTCTCGTCGGTCTTTACTCTCGTCTTTCTCTACTCTCTTCGGTCTTTACTCTCGTCTGTCTTTACTCTCGTCGGTCTTTACTCTCGTCTTTCTCTACTCTCGTCGGTCTTTACTCTCGTCTTTCTCTACTCTCTTCGGTCTTTACTCTCGTCATTCTTAACTCTCGTCGGTCTTTACTCTCGTCTTTCTCTACTCTCGTCGGTCTTTACTCTCGTCGGTCTTTACTCTCGTCTGTCTTTACTCTCGTCGTTCTTTACTCTCGTCGTTCTTAACTCTCGTCGGTCTTAACTCTCGTCGGTCTTTACTCTCGTCTGTCTTTACTCTCGTCGTTCTTTACTCTCGTCGCTCTTAACTCTCGTCGGTCTTTACTCTCGTCTGTCTTTACTATCGTCGGTCTTTACTCTCGTCGGTCTTTACTCTCGTCGTTCTTTACTCTCGTCATTCTTAACTCTCGTCGGTCTTTACTCTCGTCGTTCTTTACTCTCGTCATTCTTAACTCTCGTCGGTCTTTACTCTCGTCGGTCTTTACTCTCGTCTGTCTTTACTCTCGGCGTTCTTTACTCTCGTCATTCTTAACTCTCCTCGGTCTTTACTCTCGTCGGTCTTTACTCTCGTCGTTCTTTACTCTCGTCGGTCTTTACTCTCGTCTTTCTCTACTCTCGTCGTTCTTTACTCTCGTCTTTCTCTACTCTCTTCGGTCTTTACTCTCGTCCGTCTTTACTCTCGTCGGTCTTTACTCTCGTCTTTCTCTACTCTCTTCGGTCTTTACTCTCGTCTGTCTTTACTCTCGTCGGTCTTTACTCTCGTCGTTCTTTACTCTCGTCTTTCTCTACTCTCGTCGGTCTTTACTCTCGTCGTTCTTTACTCTCGTCTTTCTCTACTCTCTTCGGTCTTTACTCTCGTCGGTCTTTACTCTCGTCTTTCTCTACTCTCTTCGGTCTTTACTCTCGTCTGTCTTTACTCTCGTCGGTCTTTACTCTCGTCGTTCTTTACTCTCGTCTTTCTCTACTCTCTTCGGTCTTTACTCTCGTCTGTCTTTACTCTCGTCGGTCTTTACTCTCGTCGGTCTTTACTCTCGTCTGTCTTTACTCTCGTCGGTCTTTACTCTCGTCGTTCTTTACTCTAGTCTGTCTTTACTCTCGTCGGTCTTTACTCTCGTCTTTCTCTACTCTTTACTCTCGTCGGTCTTTACTCTCGTCTTTCTCTACTCTCTTCGGTCTTTACTCTCGTCTGTCTTTACTCTCGTCGGTCTTTACTCTCGTCTTTCTCTACTCTCTTCGGTCTTTACTCTCGTCTGTCTTTACTCTCGTCGGTCTTTACTCTCGTCTTTCTCTACTCTCGTCGGTCTTTACTCTCGTCTTTCTCTACTCTCTTCAGTCTTTACTCTCGTCTGTCTTTACTCTCGTCGGTCTTTACTCTCGTCTTTCTCTACTCTCGTCGGTCTTTACTCTCGTCTTTCTCTACTCTCTTCGGTCTTTACTCTCGTCTGTCTTTACTCTCGTCGGTCTTTACTCTCGTCGTTCTTTACTCTCGTCATTCTTAACTCTCGTCGGTCTTTACTCTCGTCGGTCTTTACTATCGTCGTTCTTTACTCTCGTCGGTCTTTACTCTCGTCGGTCTTTACTCTCGTCGTTCTTTACTCTCGTCGGTCTTTACTCTCGTCGGTCTTTACTCTCGTCGGTCTTTACTCTCGTCTGTCTTTACTCTCGTCGGTCTTTACTCTCGTCGTTCTTTACTCTCGTCATTCTTAACTCTCGTCGGTCTTTACTCTCGTCGGTCTTTACTCTCGTCTGTCTTTACTCTCGGCGTTCTTTACTCTCGTCGTTCTTTACTCTCGTCGGTCTTTACTCTCGTCGGTCTTTACTCTCGTCGGTCTTTACTCTCGTCTGTCTTTACTCGCGTCGTTCTTTACTCTCGTCTTTCTTTACTCTCGTCGGTCTTTACTCTCGTCGGTCTTTACTCTCGTCTGTCTTTACTCTCGTCGTTCTTTACTCTCGTCGGTCTTTACTATCGTCGTTCTTTACTCTCGTCGGTCTTTACTATCGTCGTTCTTTACTCTCGTCACTCTTAACTCTCGTCGGTCTTTACTCTTGTCAGTCTTTACTCTCGTCTTTCTCTACTCTCGTCGGTCTTTACTCTCGTCTGTCTTTACTCTTGTCAGTCTTTACTCTCGTCGGTCTTTACTCTCGTCAGTCTTTACTCTCGTCAGTCTTTACTCTCGTCTTTCTTTACTCTCGTCGGTCTTAACTCTCGTCGGTCTTTACTCTCGTCGTTCTTTACTCTCGTCAGTCTTTACTCTCGTCAGTCTTTACTCTCGTCAGTCTTTACTCTCGTCTTTCTTTACTCTCGTCGGTCTTAACTCTCGTTGGTCTTTACTCTCGTCGTTCTTTACTCTCGTCTTTCTTTACTCTCGTCAGTCTTTACTCTCGTCTTTCTTTACTCTCGTCGGTCTTAACTCTCGTCGGTCTTTACTCTCGTCGTTCTTTACTCTCGTCTTTCTTTACTCTCGTCTGTCTTTACTCTCGTCGGTCTTTACTCTCGTCGTTCTTTACTCTCGTCTGTCTTTACTCTCGTCGGTCTTTACTCTCGTCTTTCTTTACTCTTGTCGGTCTTTACTCTCATCTTTCTTTACTCTTGTCGGTCTTTACTCTCGTCGGTCTTTAACCCCTAAACACCTCTGGTACTGGCGAAGTTTATCGCCTATATTATAGACCTACTGCTTAGTAACTTATGTGGCCTTAATTGTAACATTGTGTTCATATATAAATTCATCTTTTCCAGACAGCAGAATTACATCTTATCTACTTTTAATGCCCCAACGGAAACATTGATGCCATAATAATCAATAAGAGAAAAATGAAAGAAAATGTTCATAACAAAAATCAATTATCAGCACAAGCCATTTATATATTAACTGTCCAGATGCTGCAAAAGCCTTAGAAAACAAATTGACACATGGACACTGTGATAAGATAACATTTGTATTTGACCTCTCTTTGTTTGTTAAAGGCATTTGGTTTCTTTAATACATTCATGCAAGATAAAATATTGAAGATATGAATGAAATTTCAGTTATTACACCAACAAAAAAACTAAAAGATTTAGCACATTTTTTGTTACTGGCAACAACGGACACATCCAATGAAATCATGTTACTAGATTATTAGAAACACATAAAAAGTTGTTAAAGAATGCATTTTAAAATTTAAAAAAATGATCATAATTGTCATTACTGTACTGCAAGGTAAATAAGCAACAAGTTCCTTCAATTAAGCCATGAAAGATAATTTGCCTAGTATAGAACACTACATCCTCATATTCTACATCAAAGGTAATATTCTGTGTCAAAGCTCAT
>CM065661.1:2329362-2349362 GCA_033220385.1 Triplophysa yarkandensis | reverse complement strand
ACACAAAGACACACAAACACACACACACAGACACACACACACACAGACACACACACACACACACACACACACACACACACACACACACACACACACACACACACACACACACACACACACACACACACACAGACACACACACACACACACACACACACACAGACACACACACAGACACACACACAGACACACACACACACACACACACACACACACACACACACACACAGACACACACACACACACACACACACACACACACACACAATGATGTGTTATGAAGGACAGATAAATGTGATACTGATGTAGTGAAGAAGAACTGAGTGTTATCTTGTGCTGTGCTCTTCGCACACCTGTAGAAGAAGAGTTTGACATGTGATGTGTTAAAGTCACACACCCACCTGTATCACCCATGACATATTTTTCAGCCTGCCGCTCATTCATGCTCGACTCGTGTTTTGTATCTTTTATGTTTTCCTAAAAGAATAACCAGACCTCATTGAACATCACGTGGGCAGTGACATTGATTTGGAGCGAGTGCTCATCTCCAGACTGATCATTTTAAGTCAGATGATGAAGGGACGGGAATCAGAGCGAGCCGTCGCTCTTGTAAGATTAGAAGGGTGTGGTGACACATGCATGAGGTTTTCAAGTGATTGAAATAAGGATGAGATCATGCCAGACGCTCATGCAATGGTAAACACATGCTTTAAAACTGTGCACATTTACATATACTCATCATTAAACGGGATTGATATCCACGTGTCATTCTGATCCGACTGTTTACCTGTCAGAGCGGCAAGATTACATTCAAAGTTCCCACAAACCTGAAAATTCTGTCATTATTAAAGCACTCTTCGGTGTAGTCTTAACAAGTGTACATTAAGAGCCCTTTTCCATAACAAGATGAGTGCCAAATTCAACAAAATGTCACGCCAGATTGCTCCATCAAATCTCTTCATTTTCTGTTTAAAATGTACTGCAAGATGCATTTTTTCCAACAAGCTATATATCCTGAACCTGTTTTCAGTCTAAATGTGGTACATCCTCTCAACCAATCAGAATTTGTTCAATGCAATCCAACATGACATTTCTTCAAAGTGTTTGTTTTTGTCCAATCCTTCAAAATGAGTTCTTTAAACTCAATTAACACTTGTGATGGCCTGGAAGAGCAACTGAGATCTACACCCGAGTGTCAAAATGTAAATTTATCTGATTTATAGTAAGAATCCCTTATAGTTTACATTTCATGTAATTTTGTTTTTGCTTTTTTTTTAAGACATAAACTGACATTAAAAAGAAGAGGATGGCTTTGTAGCGTTTTGGAAAACGGCTCTTCATCATTTTATTCCTGTCTGTTATACAATGTTCTTGTGAATTATTACAGAATAATAACACAATTTTCATATTTGGGTGATTGTTATTTCATTGTGGAACAATGTTTACTTATTTATAACTTAATTTAAATGATGTCCTAAAAAGAGATCATAATAAAAAAGTTTGGCCTTCTGTTGATTTTGGGTAAAAGAAATCAAAATTGGATCACTTCTCATTGCTTTATGTAGATATAAAATGTTGACTCTGACCGCTTGTGTCAGGTTAGAGATTTTCTTGTCTTTGGATATCTGTAAAACACATCATGTATACGTTGCACTGCATTAAAAACACTGATAAAATTCAGACAGTTCATGCAGAGAGTTCAGGTAAGGCGATGTAGGAATTGTAAAAGTGCGTTTAGGTGTTAACTTACCTTTCATACAAGAATACGACAGTCTTAACATCACATAATATACTGTAAACACATACCTTATCATTCAGGTATAAGAAGACTGCTGTCACGATGAAGGCGAGACCGAGGGAGATAAAGATGTACTGCATGTACTCCATCACCATGGGCAAAACCACTAGATTGGTTCGAAACGTTTTAAGAATGGGACCGTCGATGTATCCACTCTGAAAAGACAAAAAATCCATCTGTTAACTAATTTGATCATCACACAATAATTTATTTAGTGTTCTTCCAAAGAAAGAGTCACATAAAGGAGAAATAAATGATGACAGACTACAGTTGAATCTCACCTCTGCGAACCAGATCATGGGCATCACGACCTCCTGTATGTTCCCCGTCTCTCTGAAACACAGTAAAAACACGCTGGAGATATGGGCCAAAAACAACCCGGCACATGGCTTTACTGTACTCACGAGATCCCAGAAACTTTCTTCATCAGCATGTTCAGTTGAAGACGGATGGACACGTTTATGGGTACTCCTGTCTCCTGCAACACAAAACATGTTACATCAGAGATCTGTGAGGTGTTTCCGTACTGCATTTATTAAAAATTTGGAATGAGTAAAAACTGAATCAAATCCCAAACTTGAACTTTGAATGGTTGATGTAGAAACCATGTTAACATCGAGGGCGAGTGTTGGACTTTGCACAGTTACTGTATGGTCTACATACAAATATCTTCAGTATAACCCGTGTGACATAATCTAATTGTTTTTTGGCTGTATTTTTGAAATATAAAGAAAATATTGAGTGACTATACTGAGAAACAATGCTTAGTTATGAAGAAAGATTAATGGTGTATCCACTAGATTTGGTTGAAGAGGTTTCCTGTACATTAACTGGTAAAGTACAAAGGTCAGAGGTTTTATTCTAAAAAAAACGCACATACTGATGAAATGTACACAATACACTGTAAATGATATGTCTGCATTAATGGCAATAGCAAAAGCAAGTCGGAATTGTCTTTAATGAACATGTGAAGACAAAAGAATACAGAATACAATAAAAGTGTTATAAAAGTTTACCTGGAGGATCTGAACTTTACTATACTAAAGCATCTGCCAGATGAAGAAATGTAAATGCAAACACTGTGCCCGTGTGTATTTATATAAAAATGTCGTTTGAAAGGTTCCGTGATGTTTTACTTTAGAAACAAAAAAAAGAGATGATTGTAGTTGAATTAATTAATAATTTTTTCATATTCTAAAGAAAAAAAATCAACGTTGTGGATTTGGTTAAGACAGACGGATCAGAAATGTCTTTAATGGTTATTTAGTCAAGGACACAAGACTCTAAGCGTGACGGATTCTGGAGTAAATCTTGTGTCACGCTGCGGATGGGAGAACATTCTATCTAGATAACGTCATTAAGAAATACAGCGCCCGGACTGATAGTGAGTCCACAACTGAACTTAAACATGTCCATATCATCAATAATCCCAAGCAATAAAATGAGATTTGTCTTATCACACTGACTGTACGGCCAAAGGCCTGAGATTACGAACATTATAAGACATCAAACATGTTTCCACTGCTCACTGTACATTTCACTTTATGCAAACTACATTTAAATTTATGAATTTAGAAACTATTTAATCCATCCCATGAACCCACAAACTCTTCAGAAACTGATCGGAACTGTGTTTAAGTATGAATGAAAGAACTGATCTTTAATAGTGCAGGTGTAAACGCATGTCTACCATCTGTCCTTATCTTTTAAATCTAACACAGATCAAACCTTTTACAGTTCTGCCTGTATATACCAATTAAAACTACAAACTTTGTTTTTAAAAGATCGTTTATAATGGGTTATTAAGTTCCTGAGAGTCATTCAACCGTCGTAAACATCATGACAGCTGCAATTTCCAATTAGCTTATCAGATATCATAAAGATAAACACAACTCTATTATACAACCATTGATAAAACAGCACATCACAGCACTTTTCTGCTCGAGAGAGCTAAACGGCAATGATGTCTCAACTTTAAAAACCTTTAAGGAATGGAAATACAGGACACTTGTACTTCTGATGTGCAATTATTCAGAGAAATAAAGTATGATGTTTATGCAACTGAATTACATAAGTGACCTAACTTTTACAGCCAATTTCGTTGAGAAAGATAGGTTTCATAAATCGTTTCATAAATCATTCCATAATCAATAACCTTGAGAGTTATCTTTCTGTTTTCTTTACTTCAGAAGGAAAAACAGTAGAATCAAACATTGAATAAATCGTTTTTATTTACGTTTAATGTTTCTATAATGCATTGAAACTTGGTAAACAATACACTATCATGAGAAATCAATAGTTTCTGATTATCATAATGCGTTTGTACGTCTGGATTTCTTACCGGGTGAATATCGATGAACAGTCCGTGATCTTCTTCATTCGGGCTCAGTCCAAAGACGGTGTCCAACAGGACAGGATCAGCATTATAAAAATGTGGATGAGAAATAAACACGGGGGAATCTGAGAAGAAAATAAAGAATATCATGTAGCGTGCAGACATTCACACAGCTGTATAAAGTCATGAATAAATGTTCGATATTCTTACTGTGTCTGCAGCTACTGACGTTCAGTAGACCAGACTGTCTGCACGGACAGAAACCTTCATTGGGAGGATAATCTGAACCGTTGGCAAAGAGGGTCTTTGGGGCTATGTAACGGAACACAGGGATTCCACGTGACACAAGCGGTCTGTCATACACCAGCTCCATTGACCTACAGTTACAATATCACAACATCTTTAGGACCACAAACACTTCTGAACTCATTCCACACAAGCATTCGTTCATATTTACGAAACATACATTGCCATCGTATTATAATGTTGAATAAAAATGTAAATATTTCATATCCAAAGACATCATAAAGCCTCCGCTTCAAGTAAATCAAGTTTTTTGCAGTGCAAAAAAAAAAAACCCTTTAGAACAAAAAGTGGAGAAAATGGCATTCTTTTAAAGACTTTTGTTCATAAAGGATCCATAAATGACAAAAACTCTTATTGATGGGTGAGATAAATTGGAAATTTCTATTACAAAAAAATGAAATCTGACTGGTGTCTTTCCTCTGTAAACCACAAAAACCAAACATGTTCTATCTTATGTTATCTCTTAGATTTTTGGCTTTGCTGTCCATTTTAAAAGTGTCAGCAGCCACTGAAAACATTAAGATACCAATATAAACCACTTTCAGTTTTTAAAATAAAACGTATAGCTGTGTGTTTAAGTCAGAAAACCATTCTGTGAACTTTTAAGAATTATTCTCCAAAAATTAAATAAAAATATGGTTTTTATTCGCATTTATTTTCAGAAAATCTTTGTTCACATCTGAAATAACAAAAAGCAAAGAAGTTTATAATCACTTTTCAGCCATATAACAGTAATATCTCTCCATGCATTTATGGATTTTGTTGAAATGGAACAGCCACTGGCCTGAAATGATCAGAAGTGATGTAAGAATACCGACGGTGTGTGTTGGTGGAATACTGTACCTGCATGCATCCGGGCTGTAGAAGGGCAGGGTTGATTCTGTGCTCATGAACGGTGGCCACATCTGTCCTGCTGTTCCATTGATCATATTACACTGATCTGTGCTCCAGTAATTCACCTGCAACAAACCTTTCCGTGACATAATCCCTTACATAATAAACTGAGATCTTGTGTTTCTGGACTTACACTTTTCAGACCGTTCCAGGAATCGACCATATGAACATTCCGGATGTCATCTTGGCCTGTGAAGACTGTGAACTGTCCGGTGTTGGAGTTGTTAAACTGTTTGGAGAGAAATGACTTGTATAAAAATGAATCTTTAGCTTAAGGAATCGTTCAGGTATTCAGAAATGGTACCTCGGCAAACAGTCCAAACTTCCCACTGGACGGCAGCATACCCGGCAGATATTTATTCAGAAAATCCACCAGCTTGCTGTCATAACCCCACATGAGTTCTCCCACGGGTTTGGTCAGGAATGCTCCTTCTTTAAATGCCTTAAAGGTGGTGCTGAGCAACAGAAGAAAGCCATACGGCATGTTCTCCATCATCACTGAAGCGCCCTGAAACCCAGAATAAAACACTCTCATATATGTAAAGTCACTGTGGGTGATGGGGAAAACACGAGTGGAGAAACTCACAAGTACAAGCATGTTGGGGATAGTGACCACATCAGATTCATTTCCAACAGACATGCTCTCCTCGAAGAAATACCGGCGATACTCACGATAGGATACTGTGTTGTTATCATGAAACGTGATGTTGTCTTTCCAGCGCTGTTCCCTGGAATACAACGAATAAACTTTATACACTTATATTGTCCCGACACACTGCAAAAATCTGCTGTTTAGGAGCAACTCTGATGTGGTGGCTCAGCAGAAGTTAGACGGGTGTTAGAAAATGACACAAGATGGCACGCTCACGGAAGCACATGATGGAAACTTGTGCCATTTCCTAAAATATGAATCAGATGAGGAAACAAATGCATATTTCACAACAAAGTAATATATTAAACCAATTAATTATGTGCATTAAGAAATTCTTGTTACAGAAAACAAGAATATAAATAAAAAATGTTACATATTATTTATATTATTAAAAGTATTGGAGCATTTTTTTTATTATGCTCATATGGTGATTATGGTTGTGACCATTAGAGAGAACAGAAAAATAGAAATCTTTTAAAGGAATTATCCAGTGAATAGCATGAATCTAATCGAGCCGTATAGAAATAACGGAGTCCCATCCTCACCGGTAGACGTACGGTCCTCTCTGCTCTATCATGGGCTTCTCTCCCATCAGGATCTCATCAGGATTGAGAACGTGAAAGAAATATACAGACATGAAGAACGGAACAGGGATGTCCTTCCACATAGTGTAGGTAAGATCATTCTTCGGATTGATCTCTACATTCTGGGGACATAGAACACATGATGAAATGTTATATGACATTATACCATTCGTTTACATACACGAGTCCATAAAAGTCAAAAGGAAACACTGAATATAAAGACAAAGTTTATCACAATATTTAAGAAAATGGAATATATATATATGTGTGTGTGTGAGTGTGTGTGTGTGTGTGTGTGTGTGTGTGTGTGTGTGTGTGTGTGTGTGTGTGTGTGTGTGTGTGAATGTAATTTAAATGTATAATAAAGAGATAAGCATTAAATACATATCAGAGAAAAGACCAAAAGAGAATAATAGTATAAAAGCAAAGTTGTCACAACACTGATATTTATCAGAATAATGGAATAATGTATAATGAACTGTAACAAAGATGACAATGTTAAAAAATGTTTGATAAACTCTTACACACAAGCACACACAACCCAGAAGAGTTGAATAAACTCTTAAAGTTAAATAAAAGTTATAGAACTCACCTTTACTATTTGATCATCTATTATAATGGGTCCAACAAACACCAGAAGAGTTCCAAAGAGAACAGCCAAACCTCCCAGAACCAGAAGAACAATCTCCACTGTTCTTACTGTACACACACCCATCTTTCTACCAAATATCTCCCTAAAACAAGCTAAACACTACACTCTTCAAGCTCCTTTCACTTTAATAAATGAAGTCATAAAACACATATCCTAGAATTATTTATGCTCTCTTGAGTTTATGAGTGTGTGGTAGAGCTGTCATGTTAAAGTCCATGCAGCTTTATGAGCTTCTGTCGCTCGATTGCCATATTTATGGTGCTCATGACTCCGCCCACAAACCACGGACTTCTGGGTAATGTAGTCACATGTGGTTTATTCCCCGGGGCTTTGATTGGTCGACGGCCGCCATCTTGGACAGGGCAACAGCACCGGACACGCGTGCGCGTGAAGGAGAAAACTGTGAGTTATATGAATGAAAATAGTCTTTAATATCATCACACAGTAAAATTTGGTTTATTTCCACCTATTTATATCACTCAACTCAGTTCCTGGTAAAGTTAAAATACTTTTCTACACTTTCAAATAACTTCATCTTGTTATTAGTGTATAATTATAAGTTTTGTCCATGTCAAAAGAAACTGAATCTATATAAGTATAATAATAGTTAGTATAATTAGAATATAATAATATAATAAAGTATAATAATATAAGTGAATAAATGACATATTGCCTTTAGGTTCTATATGTTACTGATAACCCAATCATGTGTATGTCAAACACCTCTTGAAATATATACAGGGGGGACTGAAATCAAAATGACAACTCAGCTATAACTTTGTATTGAAATGTACATTCAGTTTAAGTTTTGAACCAACCTTCTATCTACTTTAAGAACTTAATGGCAAGAGTTTACCCATTACAGGACTGTTTAACATCACCCATATGTGGCATACAGGTGGAATTGAACAAAGTTAATATGACATAACTATTGGTTATATTATCTCTGCAACCTTTGAGTTTAAAGAATACCACTGGGACCTATATAAATAACAATATTCTTTAGGTTCTTTAAGCCCAATCAGACATCTAAAAATCAAGCCTTTAAACCGTTCAAACTGCTCATGTGATTGCAAGTTCTAATCCAAGACTAATTCACAATTTGACTTTAGCCACGAACACAAGAATATCTTTGAAAAATCTGTCTTTTTAAAGGGCATGACAAACACAATCCAACCAACATTATACATGCCCCGTTCAAATTTACCCATGAGTTCAATTCAGTCAAACACATGAAAGACTGACTTCATTCTGAACAACATGACACTGTTTATAGAAATACTGTGGAAATATGTTGTGTAACTAACCTACAAAAGACAAGTCTGTAGAACTAGAATGAACAAAACTGTTTGAAGTTCTTTGGTCATGAATACTTTTAAACATTATTTCACTCCAACTATTTATTCAACATGAAGATCCCATATAACAGTGTTCATTACTCACATTACATTCACATTACTTCATTTATTGTGTATTATTATCTATGGTATAAAAACCAGATGTGTTATAGGAATAAAAGCAGCAGTAATCAAAGGTGATGGTGGGCTCTTGTTATCTTATTTGTTAAGACAAAGGTTGATTCCTAAATACTTTGTTTATTACCGAGCGTCTCCAGACTACTAAAATAACACTGACTGAAGGCAAAACGCAGATTACTTCAATTGATTTCCCACTGACGAACTGGATAACAAAGTGTACCACTAACAATTTGTCTAAAGAGCTAACATACTTTAAGCTTGCCTAAATATTTTATAGTTTTAATTTCAGATTTGAATTACGTAGTCCCCAAATAGGGACAAAAAAGTTTAACTACATAAATTCTCACAGGAAGAGTAAAGAATAATTTAATCAGAACAAAAGTGCAAGATTTTATAAACATATCAAAATCAAGCATCAGCTAATCTCTAATCAGAGTACTCTGATGAGCACTGGCAACATCTAGTGGATAGTGTATTCATCTCACTTGAGATTAAAACAAGAACTACAATAAAACTTGAGTTTTAAACACACCCAACCACCAGCCTCTTAATGTTCCATTTTTTGCCAATCAAAACACTTAAATTCAAAACTACAGGTAGAACTTAACTGTTAATTTAAGATAATTATTGGTTACAACAATCTTGCAACCTATGAATTTAAAGAACTAAAAAAATATTAATTTCAATGTCTTTCTAACATAAATATATAGAAATTACACACAATGATGCAGACAGCAAGAATGGAATGCTAGAACTTTATTGAATGATTAAGAGGAACAAGAGAAGGGAATGGGGTGGGAAACATTTGGTCTTAACTTATTTAAGACTTTCATATTAAGAGCAGCTTAAATGCCACCTCTCAGACGGAGCACAAGATGGAGGGTGGACTCCTTCTGGATGTTGTAGTCGGACAGTGTGCGTCCGTCCTCCAGTTGCTTTCCAGCAAAGATCAGACGCTGCTGGTCAGGTGGGATGCCTTCCTTGTCCTGGATCTTGGCCTTGACATTCTCAATGGTGTCACTGGGCTCAACCTCAAGGGTGATGGTCTTGCCAGTCAGGGTCTTCACAAAGATCTGCATACCACCTCTCAGACGGAGCACAAGATGGAGAGTGGACTCCTTCTGGATGTTGTAGTCGGACAGTGTGCGTCCGTCCTCCAGTTGCTTTCCAGCAAAGATCAGACGCTGCTGGTCAGGTGGGATGCCTTCCTTGTCCTGGATCTTGGCCTTGACATTCTCAATGGTGTCACTGGGCTCAACCTCAAGGGTGATGGTTTTGCCAGTCAGGGTCTTCACAAAGATCTGCATACCACCTCTCAGACGGAGCACAAGATGGAGGGTGGACTCCTTCTGGATGTTGTAGTCGGACAGTGTGCGTCCGTCCTCCAGTTGCTTTCCAGCAAAGATCAGACGCTGCTGGTCAGGAGGGATGCCTTCCTTATCTTGGATCTTGGCCTTGACATTCTCAATGGTGTCACTGGGCTCAACCTCAAGGGTGATGGTCTTGCCAGTCAGGGTCTTCACAA
Source organism: Triplophysa yarkandensis (assembly GCA_033220385.1). Taxonomy (NCBI): domain Eukaryota; kingdom Metazoa; phylum Chordata; class Actinopteri; order Cypriniformes; family Nemacheilidae; genus Triplophysa; species Triplophysa yarkandensis. The sequence goes on along the minus strand of CM065661.1, from coordinate 2,339,138 downwards.
AGATCTGCATACCACCTCTCAGACGGAGCACAAGATGGAGGGTGGACTCCTTCTGGATGTTGTAGTCGGACAGTGTGCGTCCGTCCTCCAGTTGCTTTCCAGCAAAGATCAGACGCTGCTGGTCAGGTGGGATGCCTTCCTTGTCCTGGATCTTGGCCTTGACATTCTCAATGGTGTCACTGGGCTCAACCTCAAGGGTGATGGTCTTGCCAGTCAGGGTCTTCACAAAGATCTGCATACCACCTCTCAGACGGAGCACAAGATGGAGGGTGGACTCCTTCTGGATGTTGTAGTCGGACAGTGTGCGTCCGTCCTCCAGTTGCTTTCCAGCAAAGATCAGACGCTGCTGGTCAGGTGGGATGCCTTCCTTGTCCTGGATCTTGGCCTTGACATTCTCAATGGTGTCACTGGGCTCAACCTCAAGGGTGATGGTCTTGCCAGTCAGGGTCTTCACAAAGATCTGCATACCACCTCTCAGACGGAGCACAAGATGGAGGGTGGACTCCTTCTGGATGTTGTAGTCGGACAGTGTGCGTCCGTCCTCCAGTTGCTTTCCAGCAAAGATCAGACGCTGCTGGTCAGGAGGGATGCCTTCCTTATCTTGGATCTTGGCCTTGACATTCTCAATGGTGTCACTGGGCTCAACCTCAAGGGTGATGGTCTTGCCAGTCAGGGTCTTCACAAAGATCTGCATACCACCTCTCAGACGGAGCACAAGATGGAGGGTGGACTCCTTCTGGATGTTGTAGTCGGACAGTGTGCGTCCGTCCTCCAGTTGCTTTCCAGCAAAGATCAGACGCTGCTGGTCAGGTGGGATGCCTTCCTTGTCCTGGATCTTGGCCTTGACATTCTCAATGGTGTCACTGGGCTCAACCTCAAGGGTGATGGTCTTGCCAGTCAGGGTCTTCACAAAGATCTGCATACCACCTCTCAGACGGAGCACAAGATGGAGGGTGGACTCCTTCTGGATGTTGTAGTCGGACAGTGTGCGTCCGTCCTCCAGTTGCTTTCCAGCAAAGATCAGACGCTGCTGGTCAGGTGGGATGCCTTCCTTGTCCTGGATCTTGGCCTTGACATTCTCAATGGTGTCACTGGGCTCAACCTCAAGGGTGATGGTCTTGCCAGTCAGGGTCTTCACAAAGATCTGCATCTTTAGGCTAAAACACAGTTAAGTGAAAAGTTATTTTCCATGATGATACAACAGTAAATACTGTAAAACTCTTTTAAAAGAAGATGTTTCTCGTTAAATCCTAATAATAAAGTCATTGTTTGAGCAGAGTGTTGACCTCATTACTGCTGACTCAACAGTCTGTCTGAAAATGGGCGATACAAAACAAAATGGCGACATTATACAACAGACATTGCTCAAAATGAAAGCAATACTAAAATAATCGAATTAAATGTTTAAGAGCCATTATAATGTTTTCGAAATGGGAAACTAATGCTTGTTTATTGATGAATGACACGTATAAAATAACACGCAGATTAATAGAGATAATGTTAGATATAAACATAAAGATCCCAAACCCAATAAAACAAATCAGATATTCATTTAAACAAATGATTTCGAGTAAACACGGAAATGTTCTCACTGTAATTCACTCGGCCGGCTAGCCGGAAATGCTAATATGCTAGCACTATAAAACAGGCCTCAATGGAGGAATAGACAATAAAACGACATATTTAACTACGAACTCGTTTTATATTTCAGGTTGATATTATGTTGACAAATTCATCTTCATACTTACAAACAAATGTTCCTTTCTGGAAAAGCACAGAGTAGAGGTTTCAATACTCTTGACAGAAACGAATCTGAGGGCTGGAACAAAGGACTCGGCTATTTATATGACGCGTGACGTATCCTTCCGCCGCTACGCCCTGGGCACTATTCACACAACTGTCACACTACAATTTGAAAGCATCTAATCACACAAGATTTAATTTAACGACAAATGTGATAATAGGAAACTCACAGAAGATAATTTACTCAAATGTTATTTCAGAATGAGAATATTTGCGGTTTTCCACCAGGGTCGAGGCAGTGGCGGAGGGATATGACGCTGTGTACAGAATCCGATGTTTTCGGTCATATGACACGAAATATGTTTTAAAATAACACACTGTGCTGTTATCATATTTCTTTATTAAAACGACATCCCATAAAAACTGTGTAAAACTGTATTTTTCTCTTGCACGAGTATAAAGACTCATATTAAATAGGTCAGAAAAAAGCACATAGCAACGGCTCGTCACCAAGCGTGACGTCATCAGTTTCATTTCCTCATTACAACAATGTTTATTTTCATAATCAATTAAATCTTTATAGAAAAACAGACCATAAGTCCTTTCAATACATCATGAAAATAAATATATCTGAGTATGAAAATAGAAAATAATAATGAGAATATATTTAGGATTCTTGATCTGTGTCCAGCAGGATTTATTGGGATGTTTGTGTCAATTATGGTCCAGTTTTAATGCACAAAGTTGTAATCAAACATCCGCTTTGTGTTTCTTCAGAGATTCCTGTCAAACAAACGAGTGAAAGCGCATTTATATCTTCTCAAAATGGTGCTAAAATATATTATAGTGATCATTTTATACTTTACACATCTGTTTTACATTTACATTTACATTTATTCATTTAGCAGACGCTTTTATCCAAAGCGACTTACATTTACATTTACATTTAGTCATTTAGCAGACGCTTTTATCCAAAGCGACTTACATTTACATTTACATTTAGTCATTTAGCAGACGCTTTTATCCAAAGCGACTTACATTTACATTTACATTTAGTCATTTAGCAGACGCTTTTATCCAAAGCGACTTACAATTACATTTAGTCATTTAGCAGACGCTTTTATCCAAAGCGACTTACATTTACATTTACATTTAGTCATTTAGCAGACGCTTTTATCCAAAGCGACTTACAATTACATTTAGTCATTTAGCAGACGCTTTTATCCAAAGCAACTTACATTTACATTTAGTCATTTAGCAGACGCTTTTATCCAAAGCGACTTACATTTACATTTACATTTAGTCATTTAGCAGACGCTTTTATCCAAAGCGACTTACAATAGTCGAGGAGACAACGAAGCGGTAAATAGCCGATACAACAATAGGTGAACAAGTGCTACAACAATGTTACCGAGTTACACAGAGAGAGAAGTTACAAAAGTTTATTTTATTTTTTATTTTTTTAAGATAGAGAGAGTAGTTAGAAAAGAAGTGAGTTAGTGAGTTAGATGTTGCATGAAAAGATGATTTTTAAGGAGTTTTTTGAAGATAGAGCTGTTTTAAATGTAAAAAGCGTTTATACGTTCATTCTAACATCTCACAGACGTCTTCTAAAGGCCTATAAGACATCTGACAGCAGACGTCTCAAACATGTCTTTAAGAAACAATGTCTGATCACAGACTGATGTAGTGAACAGGTTTGGGTCACATGAGAAAAACTATTTACAAGTACATTGTGAGAGATTGGCTGATGTACTTTGTGATGACATTTTTGTATTTTATTTAAAAGTGTTTTAATCTGATAATAAATTAGTTTTTAATATTGACAAGTGTGTGTACATAACTTGTGTGTGTGTTGTGCATATTAGTGTCTTACTTAAACACACATGTATATATTTAAAAATATTTACATTTAAATCTTAAAGTTATTAAATTGTTCATAAATATACACATAAGTGTGTATTAATGTGTTGTTTATGAATGTATTAACATACACAACACATTATTTATAGCACACACTTTTGTTCTGGGTCTTGACAGCACTGTAACTAATATAATAAGTAATATTTTAAATAAATATTTTTTTCACTAGAATATAATCATATAATGTATTTATAATATTGTAATATTTTTTACAATGTAATATATTGTAAGTCGCTTTGGATAAAAGCGTCTGCTAAATGACTAAATGTAAATGTAAATGTAGACTCTCAGATGTCACATGTCCTTCTGTAAAATATAACTGTGACACATGAACATCTTATATGATGTGTCACAATCTATAAGTTAAAAGTGTCTAAATCAGAAGTACACACTCACCTGGTCCCATGTCTTCAAGCGTGCAGGAGTTTTAAAATGTCCATTCATAACCTGTGAAAGACACACAAAGTATTCAACACGAAACTCGGAGGCTTCCATCACATGTTTATAATGATGTCGTACCCTGTGTGTGTTGTTGATCACTTCCGGTTCTGCTTGACCGTAGTCAGGAGGATTGGCGTTGGGGTTGTATCCCAGCCTGCGGAGAACGGGAGCAATGTTCTCCATGTCCTCCTGCACATCTGCTGGGATGTGTCCCACCCAGCGAGTGAGGGCCTCCAGGTTAACCGGTCGGATCACCTGATCCGTGGAACGTTCGGTTCTGAAATATAAAGCAGACCCATGAGGATACCGACGGAACATTAGTGTCGTGTAGTGAATGTTAGTGAATCTCACTTGGACAGGGATACTCCTCCTAGTTTTCCTATAGCTTCCTCGTGGTGAAGCACTCCTTCATGCCACGGTGTGTTGAGGAACCGCAGAACGCTGCTCATGATGGCCCGCGGCTGCAGAACCAGATCCTCGTACCGGACCGTCATACACCTCCCCCTGTCCACACTCAGACACTGAGACATCATGGCCTCCACTGCACTGTTCCATTTAGACAGACAGTCTCTATAGCTGGCCAAATCAAACCCACCGATGGTCACCCGTCTGGAGATCATAGAGTGCACAGACGCCCGGCCATCTCTCAACATCAGCAGAAATTTAGAGCTGGGAACGAAAGATGTAAAACATATATAACAATATAGTGGACTGAAATGCTCTTAGAGCAGTACCTAGATCCTTGTATTTTCTGAAGAAATGTGAGCAGCTCAAGCTGCTTTCTGTCTTTTAAATATAAGTTAACTTGTATGAGTTTATTTCTTCTGCAGAACACAAAAGAAGATATTTTAAAGAATGGTGAAAACGAATCAACTCTGAATCCACTGACTTCAGTTCTATGAACACAAAACCTCTGATACATTTCTCTAAATATCTTCTTTTGACAGAAAACTATCATACATGTTTTAAAAGACAAATTTGTGAGTATGAGAATTATCTTTCTTCTGCAGAACACGAAAGAAGATATTTTGAAAAATGTTAAAACCAAACAACTCTCAACCTACTGACTTCAGTTTACGAACATCAAACCTCTAAGACATTTCTATAAATATCTTCTTTTCACAGAAGAATATCATTAATCCTTAACAAGACAAATTGGTGAGTACGAGAATTGTCTCTCTTCTGCAGAACACAAAAGAAGATATTTTGAATAATGTCAGTAAGCAAATTACTCTGACCCCATTGACTTCCATTGTATGAACAAAACGTCTAAGACATTCCTCTAAATATCTTCTTTTCCCAGAAGAATTTCATTCATTCTTTAAGACAAATTGGTGAGTACGAAAATTGTCTCTCTTCTGCAGAACAAAAAAGAAGATATTTTGAAGAATGTTAAGCAAACCCCTCTGCCTTCCAATGTATGAACACAACATCAAAGACATTCCTCTAAATATCTTCTTTTCCCAGAAGAATTTCATTCATTCTTTAAGACAAATTGGTGAGTACGAAAATTGTCTCTCTTCTGCAGAACAAAAAAGAAGATATTTTGAAGAATGTTAAGCAAACCCCTCTGCCTTCCAATGTATGAACACAACATCAAAGACATTTCTCTAAATATCTTCTTTACACAGAAGACTTTCATACATTTTAAAGACAAATTTGTGAGTACGAGAATTGTCTCTCTTCTGCAGAACACAAAAGAATATATTTTGAAGAATGTCAAGCAAACCCCTCTGCCTTCCATTGTATGAACACAACATCAAAGACATTTCTCTAAATATCTTCTTTTCCCAGAAGAATTTCATTAATTCTTTAAGACAAATTGGTGAGTACGAGAATTGTCTCTCTTCTGCAGAACACAAAAGAAGATATTTTGAAGAATGTTAAGCAAACCCCTCTGCCTTCCATTGTATGAACACAACATCAAAGACATTTCTCTAAATATCTTCTTTCCGTCTGCTGTTATTATGGTATAGAGAGGATGTATCCCTGGAAGTAGTGCTGACAGGTCTTACTTTGGGAACAGATGTGACAGATAGAGAGCACTCTTGAGTGTAAACGGATCTTTATTACACAGCAGTGACGCGGGTTCCCCGTGACGGGCGATGACGTCCAATAGAAACGCAGCCGTGGCCGCGTCCAGCATCTCCTGGGTGACGCCCTCCTCCTCCAGCGCTTGACCTTCAGCGGTGTGACGTCTCCAGCTCTGTCTGAGCGCAAGTATGCGCGGAATGACGCGCGTCTCCTCACCGCACCGGATGTCAGGGTGCGCGTCCAGCATGGCCCGCATCAGTGTGGTCCCCGAGCGAGGAAACCCCCCCACGAACACCATCGGACTGGACCGCTCGTACCTGTATTGGGTCTGGTTCCAGTTCCGGACCACTACAGACACGACACGCGCATCCCGAGACGACCCGGGGCATTTCAGTACACTAACCAGTGTCCTCAGAAGTGTGCATACTAGAAACAAAGTGAGCAGGAGGAAAGCTCCACGTCTGAAGGACAGTCTCATCACTCGATGAACATCACTGAGAAAATAAAACACGAGCATCAGTTTCTTTTGTATTTGATCAACTTAAATAGCTGGAGATATGCTTTATATATACATTTACATTTACATTTAGTCATTTAGCAGACGCTTTTATCCAAAGCGACTTACATTTACATTTACATTTAGTCATTTAGCAGACTCTTTTATCTACAGCGACTTACATTTACATTAACATTTAGTCATTTAGCAGACGCTTTTGTCCAAAGCGACTTACATTTACATTTACATTTAGTCATTTAGCAGACTCTTTTATCCAAAGCGACTTACATTTACATTTACATTTAGTCATTTAGCAGACGCTTTTATCCAAAGCGACTTACAATAGTCGAGGAGACAATGAAGCGGTAAATAGCCGATACAACAATAGGTGAACAAGTGACACAACAATGCTACCGAGTTACACAGAGAGAGAAGTTACAAAAGATGTATTTTTTGATAGAGTGAGTAGTTAGAAAAGTAGTGAGTTAGTGAGTTAGATGTAGCCGGAAAATATGAGTTTTTAGGAGTTTTTTGAAGATATTATCCCTTCCGGATGGCATGAAATTGACCATGATCCCAAAAGTTCAAGCTGTCTGATCGCACACATCCTACTGCAATGTAAACCTCACTCTTAAAAACGACATTACATAAGCACTTATAGTGACTTCCTCTCTGACTTGTTGTCTTGATTCTCTTACATCGTAAAAAAGTTGTTGGACACGAATAGGAAAAACAGGTTTGTGTCACATGAGAAAAACTATGTACAGGAACATTGAGAGTGCAAAGGAAAGGAATGAAATCAGAGATAAGAAGTAAATTCTGTACCTTATGAAAGCAGCACTGTGCATGCATGGAGTTGAGGGTTAAAGTCAATGAACACAAACAGGAAGTGAATGTTGATGAAAGTTAAGATCTTTCCTGAAACAGCCACAACATGTCTGCGAAACCATGAGAGACACACAAACACTGAACTCAACAGAAATGCATTTACAGTGAAACCGTTCCGACGGTCACGTGTCATCTATCACACATTACACAACGAAAGGAAAAGAGAGGACAGAGATTTCACAAGAGGTCAAGGGTCAACAAGGGATTCCAGAACACACGCTTGACCTCTGAGCTCTGATGAGAAACTCAAATCAAAAACACTTCAAGCTCAATTGTGATTATATTATTGATCCTATGTCATGTTAAACCAGCATGAGATTTGCAGAACACAAAAGATGTTTAAAAAAATGCTGATAATCGAACAAAAACCCCCACTGTCTTCCATATGATCAGAACAGGCATTTCTTTAAATATCTTCTTTTGTGTTTGACAGGTCTGATAATGACCCTTGAAGTGTCCTCCAGAGGTGTATTTCTTCATTTTACATACGTGTGTTTTTGAAACAATTCTGTCCGCCGTCTTTTGAAATAAAAGATCTTAATGAAATCAAGACACGTCAGTGTTAAAAAAGATTTAAACGCATTTATTCATTTTTGAAACATTTCTTTAGAGAAATCTGTGACATTTTTTTTCTTCATCTCCAAAATGAAGAATTCACAGCAGAGAATATTTCACATATACTTGAAAATAAATACATCTTGTCTCTCGGCTGTCACACGGTGTCACTCGCAGGGAAAAATACTACTGTAAAATCTGCACTAGAAACTGATCTAAGTACAAAGACTAAAAAAGGACAGCAGGCAGGACGGGCACAGAAACACACACACCAGCATCCACGCTTCATTTATGCTCCACGACACCCAGGTGTGATGGTTTTCCTCTCATATCGCACACATTAATGCTCACGTACACATCACATGATTTAAATGTTAAAGTGAAACACTCGTGCAGCGAGTGCACGAGCCGAAAAACCACAGTAACTTCTGCTCAGAAGCGAAACTTCCTGTTTCACAGCCCCACAACCCCTGTATCTCTGGAGGCCGGCGAACGTTCTTCTGAAGGTTGGGGAGGCAGGGAAAGTGGATTGTAAGGAGCTATTTACATCACTTCCTCAAAGCTCTGAAGCGATACCAAATGCAGTGGTGGGCCTCTTCATATGGACACTTCGTATTCTCTTGTGTCCTGAAAAGCAAAAACTGTATCATCTTATGATCGTGTGATCTTGTATAACGAAGAGTGTACCGAAGAGACTCTCACCCCGCCTGTCTCATAGAGAGGGTTGTCAAACTCTGTTTCCACGGTGATCTGGCTGTAGGGATGAGGGTGCATGAGAGGCAGTCTCAGGTTTGAGTGATAACGGCACCTGTGAAGACAAAAACACATTTCAAAATGCAAAGTCTAAACTTCAATATTATGACCACTAGATGACGCTTTTAAACTGATGAATGACAGTTAACGGGTTTTGGATGTGACCAGGCCGGTTTATGTACTCAACTTGCATGAGCATGTAAGGTTTTGTTTAAAAACTGATCCGACAGATGTATGTATGACTCACCGTGTGATATAGAAGTAAACGCCTCCCACTGACACAGACACCAGCATCACCAGTATAAAGATGACCAGAGCCATGCTTCCTCCATCAAAAGATGATTCGGACGCAGCTTCAGCCACTGACAACATCAGATGAAATAACAATCACATCAACATTTAGTGGTTTACAGTATCTAAATCACTAACAAATGTATTAAATGCCAATAAAGAAAAATAAATCTCACCCTCTAATGCATGATTTCCAGAGCATTCATGAGTGGCTGAACATATGAGAGAAAAGCAGAATATCATAGTCCATTAACTTTTATAAGACATTTATCGTTCGCATTGCATCAAAGAGGCTAAACACACATAATAAGATATTAGCCTTTAACCTTCAGAGAAATATAAAACAGGTAAAACTTAAAGAAAAATTAAGGTTTGAGAAACAAGGGAGATTTACTTCTGGATGAAATCATTTGCTTCTTTAAAAAAAATCTTACAAACATTAATGTGTTTTCATTACAAAAGACAATAAAAAGTTAAAAAAAGACATGTTGAATGAGGATTGTTTTTTTTAAATTGGTAAACATCCTTTTTGTTAACATCACAAATGTTTCTTAAGGATATTTGTTTATTTAGCTGGAAAACAACACAAAACCAGAGATCACCCTATCTATATTCATTAAGTCAAACTAACTGAAAACAGATCATTTTCATA
>CM065661.1:2312149-2328862 GCA_033220385.1 Triplophysa yarkandensis | reverse complement strand
ATTAAACACCACCGCTAGACCATCTCAATTCAAAACTTAGAGTGAAGGTGAAGCGACGTGACGTATTGCCAAGTATGGTGTTCCATACTTGGAATTCGTGACTCGAAGACTCGACCACCAGGCCACGACTGCCACTTAAAGTATATTTGAAGACTCAAAATAATGTCTTACACACCACATAAAGTTTTTAACCAGTCACATTTATTAAAAGAATGAAATATTCATTTTCTTCTGTGAATATTTGAAACTTAAATGAAACTTAAAGCTGACTTCTGGATTGATGATAGAAATAAATGCATTAACTGCGATCACACCATGAAGATCCACTGAAGATCCCGTCGTTTAAGATATTGGTGGCTTATACAAAGACTTCAATCACATTATTTCCAACCTTTTCAAAAACCCTGCTAGGGCATATCAACTTTCTCACTAAGCAATTTTCCATTGAAAACTATTTTATAATTTTATAACATAGTTTACCAGTTGCTGTACACATGTCCAATCATACAGGATTTTCAACATAAAAAAAACCTTTACAGCCATCTAGCTTGGGTGAAATAATTAAATAAAGGAAAACATGCTTTTATAACAGAGAAGCTTGACTTTTTCATCTGAACTGACCGCTGAATGCCAGCCCTTTAACACACTTTCAGTTGTCCACAATGACCTTACATTTTTCCAATCTTGTAAATTCTGTCCTAGCCACACAAATTACACGACCCAAATTAGTAATCCGTGTTTCCACCAGAAAATATGTAAGACAAGAAAGTCACCATTGTTCATTTCGTAAAATCTTTCTCCCTTTATTAAGGGGAGAAGCGTGTAGACCAGCTCGAGTACACTTGTAGGAGAATCTGCGTTTTCAACAGTGTTACTGAATTACCCGCTGCGTGAGTACAACCTGTTGCTAACGAAAGTGTAAGCTATTAGATAGAAATACAGTCCTAGTTTCATTGAGCAAGTGTTAATTTGTTTTATTTTAGTTAAATTCATTGCTGTGCCATAAAGAGCCATCAAGTTGTTATTGTTATTGTTATTGTTTAAATCCGTTGCACTCGTCATCGCAGAGCTATTTGTGGTTTCAGTCAGAGACATTGGTTTATGATTGCCAGGCCATCGAGGCTATTGTGATAATTTACAAGGCGCATTCAGCTCTTTTCACTGATTGCATAATTAAGTGAGTATTTAGTGTTGTATCTGCGCTAACGCGTGAGCGTCAGCCCTCGTGTGCAGCCCTCCTCATGTGAAGACCGACGAGAGTAAAGACCAACGACACTACCTGTGCGACTCCACCAAGCAGAGACACCGACAGGGCACCTGAGTATTATTATATTTTATCAAAATTTGTAGTTCTGTATTTTTCCTAGTATTTTTAACACTTACTTCCGTTATTGGTTCAAAGTACTTAAATTACTGAACTAGCTCTTTGCTCTTCTTTTCTTCGTATTTATTCCTCTCCTCTTTTATTCTCTACTTAACCATGTGTCACACAATCACTGTCCCGGTTCTAACAGTGGCCTTCGGGTTACGTCGTAGGACATGCAACACTGATAACCTGCGTTCCATCCCTACATCTGTCTCTTCTGCACTCACTATTCCTAAAGGCTTGTGGAACTGCCAATCTGCTGTCAACAAAGCTGACTTTATTCCTGCCATGGCTAAACATTCTGGTCTCTCTGTTTTACCACTCACTGAAACCTGGATAAAACCAGAGGACAGTGCCACACCGACTGCCCTCTCTACTAATCCACTCAATATCATCTTTGTAGATATATTTTGTCCCCCAGGTCAGCTTGGACATTTTCTAGAGGAGCGGGATGTTCTCCTGTCATCTTTTCTGGAGGATGGGACACCTCTTGTGATCCTAGGAGACTTCAACATCCACCTGGAGAAACCCTCAGCTACTGACCTACACAACCTCACTGCATCGTTGGATCTCAGTCGCATGCCCACGTCGCCGACCCACAAGTCCGGTAACACCTCGATCTTGTCTTCACACGCTACTGCTTCACTTATCATACTCAGGTAACACCACTGCACACATCCAATCGTTTTCTCGTCACACTTCATCTCGACCTGACAACATCCGACACTCCTCCTTCTTCCTCTTTGTTACCTTCAGGCGTAACCTACGCACCCTCTCTCCGCTCACCCTATCCTCTGCTGTTTCTTCTATGCTCCCTCCTCCTGACCAGTTTGCTCCACTTAACACTGACAATGCCACTCACTCTCTATGCTCTACACTAAAATCCTGCTTGGTAAATTTATGCCCGCTTACATCTCGACCAGCCCGTGCCAACTCTTCAACACCGTAGCTCTCTGATGTCCTCCAGGAACACAGATCCAAGCTCAGGGCAGCTGAGAGAAAATTGCGCAAATCTAATGACCCTGCAGATATCTTTCTATCAAACTCTTCTCTCTTCTTTCTCTGCGGATGTTTCAGTTGCCAAGACTCGAAAGTAAACAGCTCAACAGACTCTCACGCTCTCTTCAAGATCTTCTCTGCACTACTCTGTCCGTCCACCCCTCCTCCCTCGTCAGACCTAACAGCTGATGACTTTGCATCCTTCTTTGTGAAGAAGACCACCGCTATCAGCAGTCAGTTCTCCGCTCCACCACCGCTTGACCATATTACGGCTTCTCTGACCACCTCTCTCCGCTCTTTCTCTACGCTGACTGAAAACGACACTGCGAGAATCATCAACTCGAACAACCCGACTACCTCCTCGCTGGACCCGATCCCCACCCATCTCCTGCAAGACATCTCTTCATCAGTCATCCCTGCAATTACCCACATCATCAACTCATCGCTCAACTCTGGCACATTTCCTACTGCTTTCAAAGAAGCCCGGATCACCCCGCTGTTGACCCTCGCTGAATTCTGCACTGAACTACACACCAGTTTCTCTCCTGCCCTTCATCGGAAAAACTCTGGAATGTGTCATCTTCAACCAACTCTCGGCCTACCTTACTCTACACAACCTCTTGGAGAGCAACCAGTCAGGCTTCAAGAAAGGACACTCAACAGAGACAGCTCTGCTCTCAGTTGTTGAAGATCTATGACTGGCAAGAGCGGCCTCCAAGTCATCCGTTCTCATCCTGCTGGACTTATCCGCTGCATTTGACACCGTTAACCACAGCATTCTCGTTTCGAACTCTCAAGGAAATGGGCGTCTCCGACAAGGCTCTCCAATGGTTCATATCCTACCTCTCGGGTAGATCCTTCAAGGTTTCGTGGGGAGGTGAAGTCTCAGAACCGCAACATCTTGACACTGGTGTACCCCAGGGCTAAGTTGGACCGTTGCTCTTCTCGATCTACATGACATCACTGGGATCAGTCATTCGTAAGCATGGCTTCTCCTACCACTGTTATGCTGATGACACGCAACTCCACCTTGCATTTCATCCGGAAGATCAGACAATTTCGACCCGAGTCTCAGCATGTCTGAGCGACATCTTGCTCTGGATGAAGCACCACCACCTACAACTAAACCTTGAGAAGACGGAACTTCTTGTCATCCCTGCCAACCCGAAGACTCGTCAAGACCTCTGTATCCAACTAGAAGCATCAACCATTGTGCCCTCCAGGTCTGCGAGAAACTTGGGAGTAATCATCGATAATCAGCTCAACTTCACAGATCATGTTGCTGCACCCAGTTACCTTAACTCACTAATTCCAAGGTATAGGTCCTCAAGATCTCTGCGCTCCGCAAATGAGCTGAGACTTGTGGTGCCATCTCAAAAGGGTAAGAAATCTCTCTCTCGTACATTCCCTGCATCAGTTCCTCGATGGTGGAACGATCTGCCTCTGGCTTCATGCTTCTTTAAAAAACACCTAAAAACTCATTTTTTCCGGCTACACCTAACTCACTAGGAGTACCTTCTTTCTAACCTACTCACTCTATTTAAAAAAAAAAAAAAACTTTTTCTACCTTCAGGGGTTTATCTCGCTCTGTGTAATTTGGTAACATTGTTGTAGCACTTGTACACCTATTGTTGTATCGGCTATTTACCGCTATTTGTAAGTCGCTTTGGATAAAAGCGTCTGCTAAATGCCTAAATGTAAGTGTAAAATGTTATGGGTTATTCATCAAGCCACTGTAAAGAAGAGTACTTGTTGTTTCTCTGCAAATCAAAAAGACTCAAAACCTTGAATAGGTTACCATAAGACACAAGAAGGCCTTGTGTATTCACATTGAGGGATCAATTAAAAGCAGAGATTTGTCCATACTAAGTCTTTCATCTTTCATTCTTACGTACAATAGAACATGCAACAGCAAGCAAAAGACTCATTGAACGACCATACAAAAGTCTCTGCAGAAACGCAACTTGCGAACCAGCTCACATGCACCAATCCATGACCTCCTTCTTCTTTGGGTAAATATAACACACATTGTGGAACCCATGCAAATGATCTCAGAAACGGTAAACCCCAGTTATACGTGAGGACCAAGGCATGCAAACTAATGCCAAGGACTGGATGCTATTGAATTATTTACAATTAAAGTATGACCTTTATAAGACGTTTTATGAATTAACCATTTCAATTTGTCCAATTTGCATTTCACCGTACCATTAATTCCATCAAAGTTTTTTTAATGGACAGTTCCTCTCGTAAAAAAAAACACTTTTAAAAGCCCCAAATTAACCCATCTGGAAGACTTGGCTTTTCTCTTGACCAATTCACAATTAAAAAAGCTTTACTCTTACTCCAATGGACTTTTGCTGCAGATATACTTTTGAAATCCTGTAGCACTTTCATTGAAACGTGTACATCATCTTCATCATTAACTAGAATCACAACATCATCAGCGTAAGCAGACAGTTTAATATGGTGGGTACTTATTAAACTGTGGGTACAAGTGGGTACTTTTTATCGACAAATATTTTATCTTGCAGCACAGGTTCTATGGCAAGCATATAAAGCATTCCAGACAACAACCTTGTTTAATTCCTCTTCAAACCCAGAAAGAAGTGCATAAACTCTGTTTATCTTAAGCCTGCTCTTAATCTTACCCTACAGTACCTTTACTTTATCTACGATATGAAACCTTCACACATACCAAAACTGTACAAAACTTTCCACAAATAAAAGTGAAAAAAGTTTTCTCTTGATCAAAAGAAATAAGACAACTAACCAATCAAGAGTTTTATAAAAAATGAACTAACCTGGAACACTAAAGGTCTGATCTGGATGCACCCCCGCCCCCATAACTCTTGTTAAAGCTTTTTTTATTCATGTAATTATTTGATTATCGAAAAGGTGTCACTGGAAGCCAATTTTTTATTTCAATAAGGTCTCCTTTTTCAGGAAGAAGAGTGACCTCTGCCCTTTGACTATTACAGGCAGTTTGTCTGAGCTCAAACTATTAATGAGTACCTGTAAGAGGCTCTACAATTCTCCATCTCTAGCACATAAATCACTTTCCTATTATCCAAATTTTGGAGGGCCTCATAAAACATTTCAAATTCAGTAGTAATTTAAAATAATCTCTATATAACCTTAGTTGAGTAAGCCAAACTGGTTAAATGCATTAATTTCATTCTCCATAGTCTTTAAAGACATATTTAGTTCTTTGGTGACAAAGGCTTACTGTTGTATGAAGCTATTCTTGTGCCAATAAAAATGAACGTACCATTTTAAGAAACGAATGAAAATATAAATTGAATAAAGTATCTTACTGAAAAAGAATAACTCGCTGGAAAATTTATCGACTTTGTTTTTAATAAACTGCATGTTTTGCTAACTATTTCTCATATTTCTTTCGCTGATCTGAACTTACAAATGTGCTTCCAGAGTTTTCATTTACACTTCTGAAGTTTTCGTTTACGCTTCTGAAGTTTTCGTTTACGCTGTTGAAGTTTTCATTTACACTTCTGAAGTTTTCGTTTACGCTTCCAGAGTTTTCATTTACGCTGTTGAAGTTTTCGTTTACACTTCTGAAGTTTTCGTTTACGCTTCTGAAGTTTTCGTTTACGCTGTTGAAGTTTTCGTTTACACTTCTGAAGTTTTCGTTTTCGCTTCCAGAGTTTTCATTTTCACTTCTGAAGTTTTTGTTTACACTTCTGAAGTTTTCGTTTACGCTTCTGAAGTTTTCGTTTACGCTTCCAGAGTTTTCGTTTACGCTTCTGAAGTTTTCGTTTACGCTTCTGAAGTTTTCGTTTACGCTTCTGAAGTTTTTGTTTACGCTTCTGAAGTTTTCGTTTACGCTTCCAGAGTTTTCATTTACGCTTCTGAAGTTTTCGTTTACGCTTCCAGAGTTTTCATTTACACTTCTGAAGTTTTCGTTTACGCTTCTGAAGTTTTCGTTAACGCTTCTGAAGTTTTCTTTTACACTTCTGAAATTTTCGTTTACGCTTCTGAAGTTTTCATTTACACTTCTGAAGTTTTCTTTTACACTTCTGAAGTTGGCATTTACGCTTCTGAAGTTTTCGTTTACGCTTCCAGAGTTTTCATTTACACTTCTGAAGTTTTCGTTTACGCTTCTGAAGTTTTCGTTTACGCTTCTGAAGTTTTCGTTTACGCTTCTGAAGTTTTCGTTTACGCTTCTGAAGTTTTCTTTTACGCTTCTGAAGTTTTCTTTTACGCTTCTGAAGTTTTCTTTTACGCTTCTGAAGTTTTCTTTTACGCTTCTGAATTTTTCGTTTACGCTTCTGAAGTTTTCGTTTACGCTTCTGAAGTTTACTTTTACGCTTCCAGAGTTTTCATTTACGCTTCTGAAGTTTTCGTTTACGCTTCCAGAGTTTTCATTTACACTTCTGAAGTTTTCGTTTACGCTTCTGAAGTTTTCGTTTACGCTTCCAGAGTTTTCATTTACACTTCTGAAGTTTTCATTTACGCTTCTGAAGTTTTCGTTTACGCTTCTGAAGTTTTCTTTCACGCTTCTGAAGTTTTCGTTTACGCTTCTGAAGTTTTCCTTTACGCTTCCAGAGTTTTCATTTACACTTCTGAAGTTTTCTTTTACGCTTCCAGAGTTTTCATTTACACTTCTGAAGTTTTTGTTTACACTTCTGGAATTTTCGTTTACGCTTCTGAAGTTTTCGTTTACGCTTCTGAAGTTTTCATTTACGCTTCTGAAGTTTTCTTTTACGCTTCCAGAGTTTTCATTTACACTTCTGAAGTTTTCGTTTACGCTTCTGAAGTTTTCGTTCACGCTTCCAGAGTTTTCGTTTACGCTTCTGAAGTTTTCGTTTACGCTTCTGAAGTTTTCATTTACACTTCTGAAGTTTTCATTTACACTTCTGAAGTTTTCGATTACGCTTCTGAAGTTTTCGTTTACGCTTCTGAAGTTTTTGTTTATGCTTCTGAAGTTTTCGTTTACGCTTCTGAAGTTTTCATTTACGCTTCTGAAGTTTTAGTTTACACTTCTGAAGTTTTCATTTACGCTTCTGAAGTTTTCTTTTACGCTTCTGAAGTTTTCGTTTACACCTCTGAAGTTTTGTTTACGCTTCTGAAGTTTTCATTTACGCTTCTGAAGTTTTAGTTTACGCTTCTGAAGTTTTAGTTTACGCTTCTGAAGTTTTCATTTACGCTTCCAGAGTTTTCATTTACACTTCTGAAGTTTTCGTTTACACCTCTGAAGTTTTGTTTACGCTTCTGAAGTTTTCGTTTACGCTTCTGAAGTTTTCGTTTACGCTTCCAGAGTTTTCGTTTACGCTTCTGGAATTTTCGTTTACGCTTCTGAAGTTTTCCTTAACGCTTCTGAAGTTTTCGTTTACGCTTCTGAAATTTTTGTTTACGCTTCTGGAATTTTCGTTTACGCTTCTGAAGTTTTCGTTTACGCTTCTGAAGTTTTAGTTTACGCTTCTGAAGTTTTTGTTTACGCTTCTGAAGTTTTCTTTTACGCTTCTGAAGTTTTTGTTTATGCTTCTGAAGTTTTCGTTTACGCTTCTGAAGTTTTCATTTACACTTCTGAAGTTTTCTTTTACGCTTCTGAAGTTTTTGTTTATGCTTCTGAAGTTTTCGTTTACGCTTCTGAAGTTTTTGTTTATGCTTGTGAAGTTTTCATTTACACTTCTGAAGTTTTCTTTTACGCTTCTGAAGTTTTTGTTTATGCTTCTGAAGTTTTCGTTTACGCTTCTGAAGTTTTTGTTTATGCTTCTGAAGTTTTCTTTTATGCTTCTGAAGTTTTTGTTTATGCTTCTGAAGTTTTCATTTACACTTCTGAAGTTTTCTTTTACGCTTCTGAAGTTTTTGTTTATGCTTCTGAAGTTTTCGTTTACGCTTCTGAAGTTTTTGTTTATGCTTCTGAAGTTTTCTTTTATGCTTCTGAAGTTTTTGTTTATGCTTCTGAAGTTTTAGTTTACGCTTCTGAAGTTTTTGTTTACACTTCTGAAGTTTTCTTTTACACTTCTGAAGTTTTCTTTTACGCTTCTGAAGTTTTTGTTTATGCTTCTGAAGTTTTCGTTTACGCTTCTGAAGTTTTTGTTTATGCTTGTGAAGTTTTCGTTTACACTTCTGAAGTTTTCGTTTACGCTTCTGAAGTTTTCATTAACGCTTCTGAAGTTTTCGTTTACGCTTCTGAAGTTTTCGGTTACACTTCCAGAGTTTTCCTTAACACTTCTGAAGTTTTCGTTTACACTTCCAGAGTTTTCCTTAACACTTCTGAAGTTTTCGTTTACGCTTCCAGAGTTTTTGTTTACGCTTCCAGAGTTTTATTTACGCTTCTGAAGATATTTTATTCAGTTTCAATTTAAATTTTCAATAGTTTCTTGAAAAGGTACGTTCATTTTTATTGGCACAAGAATAGCTCCATACTGTTGGCATAATTATTTTTTCCCATCATCATGAACATCCTGAAATGAGTCTTTTGTTATTCTGAAATCCTCCTAAAAAAACTTAAAAACTTCTTTAAACTCCTTACAACACAACAAATTCGCATTAAAGTGTCAGTAAGCAATTTGGATTTTAATATGATTTAAAAAAGAAAACATTCAACCGATTGACAGTCAAAAATGCTAACAATCACAATAAATTTCAACTGGCACAGGAGCTGCTCGTACAGTTCCACTCCACTGTCATTGAATCCATCCTCTGCACTTTCATCACCACCTGGTTCCGCTCAGTCTATAAAACTGACCTAAGAAGACTTCAGCGGATAGTACCGAACTGCTGAGCAAATCCCCATAAGAGGGTAAAGCGTTCTCATAAATCGCACCCGAAACTTTGGAATAGCCTTCCTGACACTGCCCGGGGTTCAAACACAGTCTCCCAGATCAAAAGTAGATAAAAAAGATGTTAGAGAGCTGGACTTGTAAGCTGAAGGTTGCGATATAATCCCAGGGCCAGCAGATAAAGACTGAAGTGTCCTCGAGCTAGACATCTTATCCCCTGTTAACTCTGCAGTAATGATCGACTACTGTATAATTCTGTATGTTGCTTTGAAGGCCAAATGAATAAATGTTAATGTAAATGTGAAAATGTAAGGTTTTCATGTCGTACAGTGAACAGAAGCTACGCTAAATTTTTCTTTCCACCTTACATCCCTAACACAAGATAATCATACTGAGTTAATTAGAGATTACACCAGTGCCAGGAGAATCATCACACGACATCCATTCCAGACGCTGGAGCCGACGACGGAAGGAGGCTATCAGACACGTCCCAATCACACGTCACAAACCACTCTAACAACTACCGCAATAATATTAAAAGAATCCTTTATCTTTTTATTTTATATTTCTTTTGCTAACTTAGCCTAGTTGTGCAAGCACTGAGGAGAGATCTTGTAGAGATGCAGCAGTTTTGCAGGAGGGGAACTGGTTCTCCTGGTTCCGTCTGGTTTTCCTCATGCTTTTTTCTTCTTTTGGATTTGTTTTTAATCGCCACCGTTGTCTGCAGCTCCTCTGATCTTTTGCTGACATCACCTTTAACTGTACTAATTATTAATAATTATTTAATGCTATTCAGTAGTTCCCCATAAATGACTGGTTGTATAATATATTGCTTGTGTTTTCTGCCTTGATATTATTTTATCAAGAGTAGTGTAATATATTTTATGTACAGCTGCTTTGAAACACTGGAATGTGTTAAGAGTTCTATATAAAATCTTAAAAAAAAAAACTTTACTAAAGTTTTAGGTACTTTTTGTACCTACAGGTTTTTATCTCTCTCTGTGTAACTCGGTAACATTGTTGTAGCACTTGTTCACCTATTGTTGTATCGGCTATTTACCGCTTCATTGTCTCCTCGACTATTGTAAGTCGCTTTGGATAAAAGTGTTGTCTTGACATACTGTTATAGACAAGTTGTCATGTCCTGTTCTTTGACATTGTTTTGTTTCAAAAGCTGCTATATAGAATATTTTGTCAGAGAAAAGTTCAATTGTTCATAACAAAAATGGCAGAATAGTTTCATTGAATCGTGATCCTCTTGATCGTAATCTAATCAAATCGTGTGGCAGATGAAAATTCACAGCCATTTTTTCTATTCAAAACGAGTCTGACTTAATTATACTAATCCGGAAACTTGAAACTAAAACCGTAATAGAACAATATATATGCAGATATTACATAAATATATATTTGAGCTGGACAAAAACTGGTTTGGCATTTTCAGTTTTATTATATTCTTAATACTGCATCTTAATCTTCTCCAAAGAACATTATTTTATTTATTAATATTATAAGAAAAATTACTTACAGTCCTACTTTTTAAAGCTTAGATTAGAAGAAATTGGAATCATTAAACACAAACAGTTTAACAACTTAGGTTAAAACAAGTATAAATAATAACTAAACAAAAACTATTAATACTTAAACGCTAACCAGAAGTCACTCTCACTTTACTCCTTAAATCCCGGTTTATAATTTTCACATTGTCTGATAAAATCAACATATATCTACATGTAAGAGAGTTATGCAGTGCTTTGGCTTTTATAACTTTTTTGCAATAAACTGTCTACGTCTAAATAACAAATCATGCGCATAACGGCAAACTGATAAGTATGGGAAACTCATGTGTTCATTGTTTATTAACTTTACAGAAACACTTTTCCATTAAAACTTAGCTTGAATGAGTTGTGAAGAAGATATCACATGAATGGCACTGCTGAACGGAGACATATTGATTGAAAAGACTTGCTGGTTGTACATCCCGATGCTTTGACCATTCCAAGCATTATGCATTATTTGTTTATTAAAAGGGCAGATGGTTATCAGTTTAGCCCATAATGATATATCGGCGACAGGCTGATAAAATGTGATATATCATATGGGGCTCAATATGATTTCTGTCAAGATAGTTCTAAGCACAATGAATTTCCCCCTCTATAAACAGATACTCTTCACATCTAAACCCCTATACAGCTGTGCCTTAAACAACATTCTTTCCATAGGTGATGTAGGAGAGTAAACACAAAAGAATAAGAAGCTCTTATTTTTATAAGTCTTGCTTTTAAAACCAATGCATCCAAACAGCATTTATAGGATCACTTTTCGTCTCTTGAACAGAAATAATATCTACTTTTTTACCTTGACAACCTCAAACAATTCAGCTCTCTTCCTGTGATTTCTAGCACTATTCACATTTTTGAACTATTTACTTTAACCTGGAGAATTCTTTGTTTAAAAAACAATCTTGTCATAAAGTGCCTTGTTTTCTTAACGGGATCCTGGAAAATATTCATCAACAACAACCCCTCTTCTATTCTCATTGAACGCAAAAACAGCTTAATATCCGGCATATAATAATTATGAGCTGAAAACTTTGAGACAAAGTAAAGATTGAATCAGAAAACTCAATGTCAAACTTTCTTTTGAATGGTACGTTAAACAAAGTTTCTTGCTTGGTTGTCTTATTACTGTCAAGACCTTGCGCATGTCCTCCATCACAAAAATCCTCACATCGCTTGACTCACCTTTGACAGTGCTACTTTGAGCAATTTCCTCCTCCCCTGAAACTGTCACCTCTTAACTCAGAGCCGCAGACCTGACACCTGGCTTTCATAATGCTCTCCAACCTCCTTTATCGCTGGATCAACCCTGGCAGAGACTTTGTCTGCTGGTGGCTCAATGGCATCGGTTGAGCTTTCCTTGACCAAGATGCGGTCTCCATCGACCACGCTACCTGCATCAGCCACGCCAAAGCCGAAGCATTTGATTTTGTCCGTGGTTAAGAAGACCACATAATCATAGTTGTCCTCACGAAAGTTTAACGCAAGGTCTAATGTCGTCACTCACCACCATTACGACCGAGCAGCAAAAAGATACAACATGTTTAAGTAAAGGGGAAAGCCGGCCAATCATCAGTAAAGAGATAATGCTTGTGTTAAAACATTATCATTAAAAAGGGGTGGAATGTTTGAAATAATGACTCTCTCTTTCAATGGCAGAGACCGAAAATTCAATATGAAATTTCAATTCAAAGTAAAAATATTTAAAGCAAGTATTGAACCTATTGCATTATATATCAGTGAGATAAGGGGACCACTTAAAAATCAGAACTCTAAAGGAGAAAAAGAGAAAACTGAAACACTCCATACCCTCATCTGTGAAAATATTCTAAAAGTGATACTATACTTCATCAAAATGTAAAACATTTCATATTGAAAAGATACAACTAAACGTCAAAAGAAGGTGGAACTTTACTTTCAACTGAAAGCTGAATTTAAACCAGAGGAATAGCTGAGCTGTGTGAAGGATCAGAACGTGAGAAAGACATGAAGTAAATATAGATTGAGTGAGACGTGTGTGTGTGTGTGTGTGTGTGTGTGTGTGTGTGTGTGTGTGTGTGTGTATTTATGTGGCTTTAATGTATCTGCACAAAACCTTTATAGATATGTTTTATATTCAAATTTTATTGTTTTAGTGTATTTGTTTTTTATGCTCATTTTTTATGCATGACAAATGCTTTGACAATACTGCACAAGACATGCCAATAAAGCTAACTTGAATTGAGAAAGAGAGAGAGAGAGAGAGAGAGAAACACCCACAGAGTGATGGGCAGCCAAACACTTCTGGACTTCTGCCAGTGTCTCGTGTGTGGTCTGAGTGTCACACGCACACACACACACACACACACACACACACACACACACACACACACACACACACACACACACACACACACACACACACACACACACACACACACACACACACACACACACATGATCTCATGATTATTGTCATAAACACAAGTTTCAGACGGTGTTCATATGTTCGGAGGAGAAGTCGTTCTTAGGAAGGTTTTGTGTGTTTTTTCTCCGTGTATTATGTGTGTCTGTACGTGTCCGGACACGCTAAACTCAGTTCAAAGAACATCAAAGGTTCACTATTCATGTTTGTCTCTGTCACAAACCAAAACCAATAAAGACCTGACATCATTTACACAGTGAAAAAAATCATTATTATCAATGTTAAATCAATATTATTATATTAAATCCATGACTGGCCGTAAACAACAAGAAGATTTCCCTGCTGTGTTTATCATTTCTCTAATATAAAGAAACATCCAAGTCAATTCATATTTCTTTAAGTTTAGAAATAAACTACTGCTACTACAGAAACTTTGCTTTTTCTTCAGAGACAACCACGACACTATATCAAATATAAAAAAAGAAATGAGTGTAAAGTATTTAAGCATCAACATACTGTGTGAATCTTTATTCTAAATCATTGAGAAAGGTTTCATGTCAAGTGTGGTACCGGGTTATTAGAGTGTCTTTCATGTGTTCCTCACACTTGAGTATTGGTATTAAATGAGCAACACAGAGCTCTCTCTTTAAAGGCCTGAACATCCTTCCAGTCTATTAGTCTAAATTACCCTTTAATAACCACCAGTTACACTAGACCACCAAACACACACACACACGCACGCACACACACGCACGCACAGGCCTGCACGATGAAACAGCACAAACAATTACAATAATAAAGCCATGCTGCGTGTTTTCATAATGTTTCATAAGTCAATGTAATGTCTGAGACATTCTTGTTAACTCTAAAATGACTACATATCACACCATAAGTGTATACAGTAACATCCAGTTTAGATCCTCAACACTATCCACATCCCAGGGTCAAAGTTCACAAGCCTAACACAATACAAAGACGGACAGACACAAGCGGTGAACACAGTAAACATTTTCACAAGTCAAGCGCTCCTGTCAGAATCTGAATGAACGTCTTTGTTCATTCATGTTTAAAACAGCAGATGGACGTGTAGTGTAGCGTGTGCCAATCACATGACAAGTGATGTTTGATGCGGTACTCACGCCGTGGCTCTCGTGGTCCGTCCACTGTGACCTTTATGGCTCGATGATAAGTGGCCACTTGGGGTGGGTTTGTGAATACTGTGATTGTCAGCGTGAAGCTCTTTCCTGTGAAACACAAAAAGGTTGAAACCCTATTAATCTGCTGGACAATGTACAGCATTCATTTGGCTCGAGTCATTTACATTTCTGCATGTCTGACGGTGATGACTGTGGGATTTTAACTGCCAACGACTGAAAAGCTGGAGCACGAAGGACAATAAAAGAATTGGTTTGATAAATGACCCTTTCTGAGTCTGAAATCTGGCAATCAGATATCATAGAAGAAGGAAAACTGAACTTGTCATTAAAAAACATGAGTTCTACATATTTATATGTACTGTATATATATAACTGTACACACACACACACACATACTCACACACACACACACACACACACACACACACACGTATCATAAACACAAATACAAACACACACACACACACACACACACACACACACACACACGCACGCACGCACGCGCACACACGCACACACACACACACACACACACACACACACACACACACACACACACACACACACACACACGTATCATAAACACAAATACAAACACACACACACACACATATACTCACACATACTCACACACACACACATACTCACACACACACACACACACACACACACACACACACACACACACACACACACACACACACACACACACACACACACACACACACACACACACACACACACACACACACACACACACACACATGAACAGAAGTGATCTGTTAATATTTCATGCCATAGAATTAAAAATTTCATCAGGATAATGACAGGACAAATCTTGTAGACTTACAGTTAAAAAACTAGAATATGGAAACTGCAAAAAGAATCTAGTTTTGTGTAATATAATAGTAGTAGTAATTATTTGTGGAACAGTGTACTTTGCAGTGTACCTTTTTTTTTTTTAGGGGTTGACATAGAGACTGTGGCTTTTGGTGATGTTGATGCAACACTCGTGTGTTACGTATCCTCAGGTGAACCACGATCACTTATCCACACGCAATAAAGATGACAGGTTTTAAATGCTTTCCAAAATCTTACCCACCCGGGGTCAAAAGCTTCACAAAGACTGGTGGCAGCTAGGTTCGTTTGGCATGGCCTCAAAAAGGACGTAAGGTCTTGTGTTAATAACTTTGATTAATGTCAGTGTGCCAAAATACATCGCCACACCAAAGCTCCTTAGGAAATCTTCCAAGTACCAGAAGGACGTTTTGATTATGTCAATGTGGACTTTGTCTGCTCTCTTCCTTCCGCTCATGGTCACCCTTACATACTAACCATTATCGACACACATGCGCGTTGGCCTGAAGTTCCTCCGCTTTCTTCAACAACTTCTGTTGAGGTTGTAAGAGCTTTGGTAAGCATCGGGATTACACGCTTAAGCAGCCCTTCAGACATGTCTTTGGACACAGGACTGCTCTTTGGGCCAGCATCAATTACAGCAACTGGATAGACAGAATGCCATAGAAATTTGCTGGGGTTCAGACTGAACCTAAGGAGGATCTCCAGGCCTCATCTGCGGAGTTGGTCTATGGTCTGCCACTAAGGGTGCCAGGGGAGTTTGTCCCCAACACCTCATTCCATTGGTCAGCCTTTATTCAACATGCCACTGTACTGGACAATGCTAAGCTTTTCACGCCAGTCCCTACTTCCCAACAGAGCCTCCCCCAGTCTCACATCCACACTGGACTTTAATTGGCAGGCTGAGCCCACCCAATGATGATCAGTTTCAGGTTGTAAAGACTGGAAGTAAATATTTTGGGGTGGATATGGCTGGTAAACAGGAACGTGGGTCTGTCGACCACCTTAAGTCATCTCACTTGGATGTTCAAGTTGGCTGAACCTCCCGGTAATGTGACAATAGAATGTTTGCTTTCTGTCAGCATGTTATTTTCGGACTAACTTGTGTTTTTTGGGCGGTCAGAATACTTTGGGTGTTTATCGTTTAGTGAGAGTTTTTTTTGATTTAAAGACCCAAACGTTATGATGACGTTCTGGCTTGATGTAGAGTGGAAGGGAGCAAAAGCACCATTTAGTGTTCTGTTGTTGTGGAAGTGTAAATACACAGCTCATGTGTTTGTGAACTCCTGAGTTATACATACTTTTCTGCTCTTTATTTGCACATTCATGCACGCTCACACACACGCTCACACACTCACAAAAATACATGAACCCACATGCATGCACACACACACACACGCTCAAGCCCACACATGCTCAAGCACACACACGCTCAAGCACATACACATACACAAACTCAAGCACGCACGCACGCACTCACACACACACACACACACACACACACACACACACACACACACACACACACACACACACACACACACACACACACACCACACACACACACACACACACACACACACACACACGTATCATAAACACAAACACACACACACTTTCT
>CM065661.1:2258523-2304149 GCA_033220385.1 Triplophysa yarkandensis | reverse complement strand
AAACTGACAGGACCGAGATCTTTTTGTGTCAAAGAAGCCGTAAACAAGCTTGACATAATTTTAGCCAACGATGACCTACTCACCACATTCATCTCCTGCACAAACATATCTATTTACGAAAGCAAACCCATTCCCAAAATGAAGTCCACCTCTCTAAATCTGTATCTTTCTATTCTCAGGTCCACATTCCCCAATCCAGACCGTGTCCCATCAGCCCTCGCGCCCTTCTCTTCAGCATCTGAGCGCTGCTTTTTCAACTTACACAGATTCTTTAGTCACTCACCAGTCCTAGCTTTCTTCTCCAGGAAGATGAACCCTTCAGCACCTGCTGTGGGTCAGTCTTTGAAAACCAAAAAAGACGCAAAAGAGCCAAAATTTAGCAAAAGTCAAAGAAATAAAAGCCAGACCAGCTGGCTTTGAGGAGAAACCCAAAATTGGGTTGTGTTGAGATCAGATGTGGATCCACAGTGAAGGAAAATGTCATGCAAGCCCCAACCACACCCAACAAGGACACACGGACATGTCAGCGTATGCGTGATCATTGAATGCAAGTGTCTGGCAGGTCTGAGTTCACCTGCTGCTGTCAGTCTGATGTATATTTAGATGGAAGTATCAGTGTCATGCAGTCAGATCTCTGTTGGCCTTGGCAGATTATTGCCCCTTCAACAAGATACGGCAGCTTCACATACAGATGAATTTCATTTCATGTCCAGCACCACAAAATCTACTCAAAACCTGTCCAGATCCCACTTTAACAAAAGTGTTTCATTCTTTTAATCATCAAAGTTTGTATTGTGTAACATCTACACTTTTGTAAAAAAGGTGCTCAAAAGGTTCTTCATAGCGATGCCCAAGAATTACCATTTTTTGGTTCCACAGAGAAACGTTTTGTGAAATGTTCTTTAAAGAATCATCTCTTTCTTAGCTTGATATGATGTGAGGAACTTTCTTTTGCCTCAAAGAACCCTTTGGGAAACGTACAGGCTTTTCACATGTCAGAGGTTCTCAATGGAACCATGAAGACAAACGATTCTTCTGTGGCATTGTACAGAACCTTTCTTTTTTAATCTTGTTCACTGTGTGTTGATTTTTAACACAATCAAACCTCAGAGTCACACAACAGCAACGTCAAATACTGATTGGATATAACATATATATTTTTTATTTAATACCAAACATTAGTGATGTGTGGTTTAAACGTGAATATTTTTTGTCGATATTGTCCAATTGTGTCCAAATAAATGCAAAACAAAAAAGTGTGATGTGAAACTACTTCACCAAATGAAACGATTCAAATGATCAAATATCATTTATTTGCAAAAACATTTAAAAAGGAAAAATCATATTCACGTGTTAGTTCTCTCCTAATGCAAAAAATTTCCTTATTTAAAAAAACTCTTTAAATGTCTGACATATAAAACATGATTTAAGAGTGGTGTGTGATTATTTTTTTTGCTTGTGTAATAAGAATCAGAACATTATGAAATATACTTTTATCATAGTTCCGAACATCCCGATGGCCCAAAATACAATTAATTCTTCTTATTATTTTGGGCTGAAACTTAAACACAACATGTCTGAAGATTGCTTTACATTATACCGTCCTAATAAGAATATAGTTCTTATGCTCATGTGTTACCTTCTGAGAAACAGGTCACATGACATTTCTCTGGTCATCATGTGGTAATGGGTGGAGTTTGTGGGTCTGTCCTGGTATGTGTGTCCACCAGTCACCTCCATCTGAAACCAAAGATAACAAACATTTGCCCACGCAGTGTCCCATTTACCACGGGTGAGAGAGAACATATAACCCTAGCGGGAAATGATTCTCCTAAAGTCCATCTTACCGTATACAGTTAAACATAACCTGTGTGTTGGGTCTGTCATAACCTGTGAAGTTTCTAGTGAAATATTCAACAGTTTCAGAAGAATGCATATGATGTGGATGCGAGGTAACAGATCCGGGTGGTGTTGGCTCTAGGAGTGGCATGTGGCACCGGTGGTGAGGTCTAATGACAGAGCAGAAGAGCCAGAGAGAGTTTGTGGGAACAGTGTGTCCGGCACACCCAGGAGGAGCTCCAACATTCTGACACATTCATACCCAACAAAAACCTTTTCTTGTTTTTGCTGTCCACTTGTGATGGTCAATATTCTGCATCCAAATCATCACGCCGATCAGAGATCTTTCATTTCTGCAGCAGGTTGGGAAGAACTCTACATAAGCCATTATCCTGATGGTTGAGCTGACAGATTTGCTTGCGTGTTTTCCAGCCCTTCTGCTCGAGCCGCCACAGAATCTGAAGATAAATAAGAGACTCGGGCTAGTTTTATTTGAAAAAGGCCTGAGGTTTGTGGCCACGTTTTTTCTTTGCTCTTTTGGCTTTTCATCCGTGTAAGAGAACAAGCGTACTGTTTCCCTGCCACGCCATATTCAGAGCACGTCTAACTGTGTGTTTAAGCAACACAGAAACACAACCTTCACAACACCTGAACCACAACCTTCACAACACCTGAAACACAACCTTCACAACACCTGAAACACAACCTTCACAACACCTGAAACACAACCTTCACAACACCTGAACCACAACCTTCACAACACAGAACCACAACCTTCACAACACAGAAACACAAACTTCACAACACAGAAACACAACCTTCACAACACAGAAACACAAACTTCACAACACAGAAACACAACCTTCACAACACAGAAACACAACCTTCACAACACAGAAACACAACCTTCACAACACCTGAACCACAACCTTCACAACACCTGAACCACAACCTTCACAACACAGAAACACAACCTTCACAACACCTGAAACACAACCTTCACAACAGCTGAACCACAACCTTCACAACACAGAAACACAAACTTCACAACACAGAAACACAACCTTCACAACACAGAAACACAACCTTCACAACACAGAAACACAACCTTCACAACACCTGAACCACAACCTTCACAACACAGAAACACAACCTTCACAACACAGAAACACAACCTTCACAACACCTGAAACACAACTTTCACAACACCTGAAACACAACCTTCACAACACCTGAACCACAACCTTCACAACACAGAAACACAACCTTCACAACACAGAAACACAACCTTCACAACACCTGAACCACAACCTTCACAACACAGAAACACAACCTTCACAACACAGAAACACAACCTTCACAACACAGAAACACAACCTTCACAACACCTGAACCACAACCTTCACAACACCTGAACCACAACCTTCACAACACCTGAACCACAACCTTCACAACACCTGAACCACAACCTTCACAACACCTGAAACACAACCTTCACAACACAGAAACACAACCTTCACAACACCTGAAACACAACCTTCACAACACCTGAACCACAACCTTCACAACACAGAAACACAACCTTCACAACACAGAAACACAACCTTCACAACACCTGAACCACAACCTTCACAACACCTGAACCACAACCTTCACAACACCTGAAACACAACCTTCACAACACAGAAACACAACCTTCACAACACCTGAAACACAACCTTCACAACACCTGAACCACAACCTTCACAACACCTGAACCACAACCTTCACAACACCTGAACCACAAACTTCACAACACAGAAACACAAACTTCACAACACAGAAACACAACCTTCACAACACAGAAACACAACCTTCACAACACAGAAACACAACCTTCACAACACCTGAAACACAACCTTCACAACACCTGAACCACAACCTTCACAACACAGAAACACAACCTTCACAACACCTGAACCACAACCTTCACAACACAGAAACACAACCTTCACAACACAGAAACACAACCTTCACAACACCTGAACCACAACCTTCACAACACCTGAACCACAACCTTCACAACACCTGAACCACAACCTTCACAACACCTGAACCACAACCTTCACAACACCTGAACCACAACTCTATAAAGTTAATGAAATGAGAAATACACTCATGAGAACATTTATTACTAAAGGTAATATCTTCTCAAGGTCTTTGCGTGCACAACCGGTTGTTTTCCGGGTGTCATTTATTGTTCTAGACGACTCTTTCAGGAGTATTCCAGCGGTCCGGATGCTCTCCACACTTACTGAAGTCAGAGGATCTATGCAAATATGAAATATGTGGAGAAAATGCAATGAGTCCTTTTAAGTTTAGTCACACTGTTGTTTTACAGTCTTGACCACAAACATGAAACTGTAAAACTGTCTCCCGCCTTTCTAAAACACACAATCATTTCAGACAGAATCTGATCTTATAAAATACTGTCTTTGACACGTTGTGGAAACACAAGCGACTCAATTCTTCATGACAAACAATACATCGGTGAAGTAAACATGTCAACCAATGAAACGGAGAATACGAGCATCATTGAGTTTTATTGTCAATACTTATATTCATGGAATAAAATGCTGCACTGTCATTTTAGAAGCTAGACAACTTTTGCTTTTCTTTCCATTCTGGATGTTTGCACAGGCCGAAATTACAGGAGCGCTCCTGACAGGATGGATGTGAGTATTCCGATTGCGTCACACCTCCTGGATTTCACAGGTTTTCACGCTGCATTTACTGCGTCATTTCTCAAAGCTCCTCTCTACTAATATGCTAAATCCAGCCGTGCTGAAAGAAGCTGCGTGCCAGAACGTAACTGGATTCCAATTACATTATTCTAATGGTATCCTCGAGAAAATGCAAAGTCAACATTCGCTTCTCCCTTCACTTTTCCACCAAGTGCTTTTGACAGGATTCTAAACATCTGGACAGTGTTCCGCATGTATGCAACACACACTATTCTTTCTTTCACCAGGAGCCATCGCTAAACCAAACACAAACACATTTACAAACACTCGCCTGCACATCACATGAAGAATGAATTCATTCTTATTCATGTCTCTACAGACAGCAACAGACATCAGAAAACAGTCAGAGCCATTGTTCTGTCATCATCGTGTCATCTATAAACATGGAACATGAATGAGTTTCTTTATTCTGCAGAAAAGAGATGATCTTTTTAAAACGGTTGATAATCAAACACAGAACCTCATTGACTTCCATGGCATGAACACAATGCCACTGACACATTTCTCAAAATATCCTCTTTCACTTAAGAAAGATTCATAAACGTGGGAATAAATGATGATTCTGTCTTGTTTGCAATAAGAAAGAAGAGTGTTCTTGAGCGGTTTCGGGGATGATTTGGGGGTTGAGTCATTATTCGGGGCCTGAGGGGTCACAGTTAGGGGTCATGGCCCAGAGCCTCATGATGACCCTTCAGTCAGGAGGCAGTACGACAGGAGGAAGTCATGGCTAATGTGGTTCTGATTAAAGTTCTTATCTCCAACATCTACCCCCGACACACACACACACACACACACACACACACACACACACACACACACACACACACACACACACACACACACACACACACACACACACACACACACACACACACACACACACACACACACACACACACACACACACACACACACACACACACACACACACACACACACACACACACACACACGCACACACACGCACACACTTCCGTGACTGATGAATAATAGAAAAACACATAAAAACGTACGCATGACCATGCCAGTAAAAACACATAAATTGGCCAAAATAAACAAATGTAAAGATGAATAGCATCCCTGAATCATTTCCTTTCAGATATCAGGAGAAAGTTCTCATGGACTGTTGTGGCTCAATAATGCTGTAGTGAATATTTGATATTGTGCCATCTCTATTCTAAGATTTACTGAAACATCAGCGAGGAACTTATATCACATCTGAATGCGTATGATAGAGAAGAATTCTCTTGTGATCTCATCTCTCTCAGGTAGAATAAAACAACATTTGGTTGTGTGTTTTTTTATCTCATCAGACACAGCATGAAGAAGCGTCTGTGAGAGCAGTGCATGGTGGGAACTTACAGCTTGTGTTTGCTGCTCATGAGATTGAGTTTCTGTGAAAGCCATGATGGAGTGTAAAGTAATCTCCTGCTGCCGAGCTGCGGCGCATGCCTGGAGTCCATCGCATGTGTCTGACATTCTTTATCTGTGTGTGTGTGTGTGTGTGTGTGTGTGTGTGTCTGTGTGTGTGTGTGTGTGTGTGTCTGTGTGTGTGTGTGTGTGTGTGTGTTGTGTGTGTGTGTGTGTGTGTGTGTGTGTGTGTGTGTGTGTGTGTGTGTCTGTGTGTGTGTGTGTGTGTGTGTGTGTGTGTGTGTGTGTGTGTGTGTGTGTGTGTGTGTGTGTGTGTGTGTGTCTGTGTGTGTGTGTGTGTGTGTGTGTGTGTGTGAGTGTGTGTGTGTGTGTGTGTGTGTGTGTGTGTGTGTGTGTGTGTGTGTGTGTGTGTGTGTGTGTGTGTGTGTGTGTGTGTGTGTGTGTGTGTGTGTGTGTGTGTGTGTGTGTGTGTGTGTGTGTGTGTGTGTGTGTGTGTGTGTGTGTGTGTGTGTGTGTGTGTGTGTGTTTAGATAACATGCCTTTAACAAATAACATTCCAACTCTCTCTTATGAAACGAGCTTTTTTAAAAGAAATGATTTGATGTGTGTGTGGCTTGAGTAGAGAGTGGACGGAACACCACGCTTCACAAAACTCTAGATCTACCTCCTGGCACACATCAAATGTCGGGCTAGACTCGCTCCTGTTTATTTGTCTCCGTTTCAAAAGAGGAAGAAGGGATTTTTCCCTCACCACAAACCAAAGAAGCGAGTGGATCTGTGGCACATGGCACAAAAGCCTCATGTCATGCATGGAGCTGCACGTCGGGATCTCAGCCAAAGCAAACTGTGGTCGGAAGAATCCTCTCAGAATGTCTGATGTGTGTCACCTGAGACCGGAATCCTCGAAATAAAGAAACCACACATGAATATCTGCAGCTGGATCCATAGACAGGTCTTGATCCAGATGTTTCTGAAAGGATTCTTACAGTACAGTCTGAATGTTTATTACGTGACAGATGTATGATTACATGTTTCAGAGAAGAGTGACAGACGCGGGACTGATGTCATAGGGACAATCTTGTTCCTTAAGCAATTTAGAGGAAATGTCTTTGTTCTCTAAATCCAGCTATTCTTCCATTTCATTTACATTCACATTTATTCATTAAGCAGACGCTTTTATCAAAGTGACTTACAGTATTATACAGTCTACATCTATCCATTCAGACACAGGGTAAGATGTCTTCAAGAACACCGACACTGAGACTTTTTAAAGGAGAACGCCTAGGATCCTTGAGGTCTTTTGTGTGAGAGTATTAAACAGTTATGGAGAGGGACATTTTACCAAATGGATGATGTTGAACCAGAAAATAATGTAAATCTACAGTATAATAACATCAGTTTTTAACCCAAATAACTTAAAAAGAATCCATTGGCAAATATGACAAAAACAACCTGAAAGAAAAACATTAACTTAATGAAAATAATAAAATTATTTAAATCATGTTGAAAAGTTTTTATAATGGGACATACCAAAAAACACAAAAAAATACAGAAATCCTTACTTTAACACTAAATTGTACTGATTTCACATCTGTAACATTTATTCTAATTATTTGAATTATTAAAAAAAATACAGTTCAACTTGTCCAACTTTTATTTTAATTATAGCATAACCACAGTAACAGTAAATTTACTATGGTCTTCTTTCAATAAGAAAAGCTTCATTTAATTTAACATAATATCAAACATTAAATATCAAACTACCCTCTTACAAGAATGAATCATTGTTAATACTGACTAGAGAATAAACACTTAGTTATTAAATGATGGTAATAAATAGTTTGCGACAGAAAGACTACAATTTTGTGTATGTAAAGTAAAAGCTTTATTAATCTGAAATCTTTGTCACTGTGTTTTTCTCTCAACATTATGTTATTTTAAAAGCTGTGCTTCCTTTTGAGACCATCACACATCTCCGACAAACAAGCCAGCTGTTTTAAATGTAAAGAATCACTGTTTCTCCTTCAGAACAACTGTTGAGAAACAAACAGAGAGAGAAAGAGAAGAGCGGCTGGTTAGTGTCATCCATTAGAAAGACCACACAGATCTCCGAACACTTCTACCGTCAGATAGACATTATCAGAGTAAAGTGACAGGTGCCGTCTCATTCTCTGATACAACAAGACTTCTCACACGTCTCAACTGTTTATCATCATCAGACGACTCCATTTCCACCCAACGGAGAACAGATGGCTTCATACACGCATATCTCACACTAGACGTCTGCTGAGATCTGTGTCGGATTCATCCTGTCAAAGGAATAATGACAGAAATCATTCGAAATTCTATTATCATGAGTTCACAACAGTGACGTTTAATATGAATTTAAATGAGAGATTTCATGATGTCACATTTTCCACTGTCATAATGACATTATCTTGATACTTTTATCAATAAAGGAATAATGATACTAGTCAAAATCATCTTTAATTTAATTCACGTTTGTGTTATGTCAATCAAACTATTGCATGACCAATTGCATTATTATTTATATAATTGGGTAGTTTTGGGACGATTCTTATTATCGTGGTTTTATTCTATATTTCAATTCTTTTGATTCCATGACACCCCTTCTTTATAAAGGACGTTGTCATTAAATGTCAAATATTGAAGTGACTCCAGAGAAAGTCTCGACATTTATCTAAATAAAATTGATTTGATATCTAAATGAATAGGACATATCATTAGGAAGACACTCATGTGAAGGTTTTTGTGATGGTCTGTAAGTTGTGTGAGCGCATTTCCAGTGTGTCTGAGTGATGTCAATCCATGATGAAGTTTATATTGGCTTCAGCTGTCTGTAGAATGTCTGACTGTATGTGCTAGTATGGCAGTAATGTATAGACACACTTTGAAGTGAGCGAACATAAAAAACGAGGAATGACAGAAACCGCACAAACTCGAGTGACGCTATCATGACATCTTTCTGAAGATCATCTGGGATGTCTCATTGATTGTGTTTGTATTTTCCCCTGATGATGATGTAGATGTGAAGGAGAGGATGTGAATCTGCATGTCTGTGAGCGAGAGGACAGCAGTCTCTCGTATGTCAAAGGGCCAAATGTTCACATATGGTCACATACCCGAGCTAATGGCTGACAGGCTTCAGCAAGGCCATTAAAGTGACCCTGGCCTCAGGACAACACACGACTGGACCACCGTTCTGTAAACACATACACACACACACACACACACTTACACACACACACATACACACACACACACACACACACACACACACACACACACACACACACACACACACACACACACACACACACACACACACACACACACACTTACACACACACACTTACACACACACACACACACACACACACACACACACACACACACACACACACACACACACACACACACACACACACACACACACACACACACACACACACACACACACACAGACACACACACACACACACACAGACACACACACACACACACACACACACACACTCATTCATAATGAGACATATATGATATTTTCTTTTTAAATACATGTTCTCCTCCCTGACACCATACTCTGACCCCATCTTGAGTAAATCTTCAGTTTACTTTTTTAAATTATTGATAAATAGTTGCCAAATATTATAAGCTCAAATCAAGATTTTATGTATGAAGTTTCAGATTGATTTTGATTGCTTAAAATATTCTCAAACGTATCTCAATCCATGTATGAATGTGTCAGAACATCAGCCGAAGTGTACGGTAAACCTGTGGGAACCCCGCACACTTCTGACCGTGTGAGAACGCTTGTGTCGAGATTTGAAACAGATGAAGTTTTATCTGGATTGAAGGTTTATTTTAGATAAGATTCAGGGAAACGCTTCTCGCAGAGACAACTTTAAGATGCTTGGAGTGTTCTGATAGTCAGAACTCATCTTGAGATTGGAAACAAATGGACTCTTTCAGTCTGATAAACACAACCCAATCACACACAAATACACACCACCAGAGACGCTTCAAATCACTTAACTCTATAGAATTATTATGAATAATATTTCAATCTTTCTCTAAGTCAAGTCAAGATTTACATTAAGGACGGAACATATAAATGTTTGTTCATTGCTTAAATTGGAAATGAAAGAATAAGTAATAATCTGAATTTAGCCATTTGAAATCCTTATTTTCTGGAATGGAATGTGTTCCTCTGCTAGAGAACATTGAAAGAGAGCGTTAGTGTGGAATAATGACTTCTGCCGTCAGACACGCTTATGTTCCTTCTGAAGACACATTTTAAGGAGCGATATCAACCAACACACACAAAATCTGCATATCATTTTAATTTTTTATAACAGATTTCCTGAAGTCATGCAAAAAAATCCTATTTTAACTGAATCTTTCCACAAATCAGATATACAGGCAAAATAAATCTATATGTTTATATTCATGAAAGGACTCAAAAATGAGTTAATGAACTCTTGGAGTACGAGAGGAATCCTGAGCGGGTTTATAGGCTTCAGGTCAGAAGATTCTTTGTTTCGAAGTGAATGGTGAACAGTGTAACAAACGTGAAATTTATGTCTGGCCTTGAGCGCTGGAAAACTGTTTTTTAGTGCTGGGTCAGAGATTTGATCTTTGCACTTACAGACAGCTCCGTAAATCTTTACATAGCTGCAAATAACAAAAGGTCAAAACGTTTCCGATGGAAAAAAAAAATTATTTTGCCTCTACGTTTACAAATGAAATGAATAGAGAATCAACTGGGTTTGCTTTTATAAAACACATTTCTATGGTGTGTGTGACATTACAGAGAACGAGATTATTTTATACTTTATCCTCCTACTAAAGGACTCTTCACTTTTTTTAACATCACTGAAGACTCATAGACTAATGAATAATGTTGATCATCAGCCAAACAGACAATAAGAGACATAAAACACCCTCTTTAAACTTTGAGAAATAATATTGCTTTATATTTTATATTCTTTTAGATTTCACATTAAGAGAAATGGATTGTTGATGTGTTTCTTCATGTTGGCCTTGTGCTGTATGTCCTTCAAAGCCCTAAAGGTTTAAGAACTAGAACTTTAATATAGAAATATAAGGAGTACAAGAAAACCATATCAATAAATCCCAAATCATATAATCATACAATCTAAATGATGGATAATCATTTATATATCTATATGTATGTATGAATAAAAGGAGTGAATTTTCGGGGTGAATTAAACATAACGAGAATGAAAAGATTCAGATAATTCTTGCTTCTGACTTGGAGATATTTTTTCTGACTGGATGTAATTGTACATGACAAGAGCGAGACCTGATGTGTATTATTGTATTTAATGATTGTGTTGTGATTGTGAGCTTTACAATAGGTCTCATGTTTGTCTTTGTGAGATCCACATTCAGATGATAAATCTCAAACAGAATTGAAGTACTGATGAATGGTGGACACACACACACACACACACACACACACACACACACACACACACACACACACACACACACACACACACACACACACACACACACACACACACACACACACACACACACACACACACACACACACACACACACACACACACACACACACACACACACACACACACACACACACACACACACACACACACACACACACACACACACACACACACACACACACACACACACACACACACACACACACACACACACACACACACACACACACACACACACACACACACACACACACACACACACACACACACACACACACACACACACACACACACACACACACACACACACACACACACACACACACACACACACACACACACACACACACACACACACACACACACACACACACACACACACACACACACACACACACACACACACACACACACACACACACACACACACACACACACACACACACACACACACACACACACACACACACACACACACACACACACACACACACACACACACACACACACACGCTTCACCACCTCAAAAATCTGACCAACACTTTCATTTTCACCAGTCCCAACACACAACGTTAAAATGGCTCCGCTGTCCTCTAGACATCCACCCAAAATACTGCTGTGCTCCTGTTTTAAAAATCAAGGCTTCCCTCTTCAGACCACCTGCACCCCAAAGAGAAGCCACATGAGGGAGCGGAGCGGTCTGTAACCGGGAAGAACAGAGCGGCTGTTTATTTCTGGTACATCTTTACTCAATGACTCACATGTTGGCTGGAAAAACGGCCAGCTCTCCAACAGCTGAGCATGTGCCAACACTGTGGCGTAGAACCTGTGCACTACCCACCCACTCGCTTTACCCCTCGACTCAATCATCTACCATCCCATAATCCTCCAGTAATCATCAGATACAATCAACACTGAATGTGACCTTCAACAGGTTTACACAACAGCACATACATCAGTGAATAAGAGAGATTAACACAAACTCACCATCCCCATTACATAGGCCGATCGATGTTCCACTGCTCATTCAGAACTCAGTTCTCAGTTGTGTTCTAAAGTCTTTGTCTCGGTTTTCTTAAAAAATTGTTTAAAAAATAAATGATGTAGATAAAAAAATCTGAATTTGAGTACATTTCATGAGAAATGTCATATTGTGATCTTGTTTCATATTGACTTTTTGACAAATGTGAGCTCAGTTTGTGACCTTGTTGAGATCGCTTCTGAAACTATATTGTATGATATACTATTGTAAGTCGCTTTGGATAAAAGCGTCTGCTAAATGACTAAATGTAAATGTAAATGCATATTACTGATATCTCAGCTATCATTTTCTTTCTTATGGGTCCCGGGTACCCAAAACATTAGAAAAATTAAGTTAAGAGTAAAGGTGTAAAATTATTTCTGTTATTTCGGTAAAATGAAGTTAGGATGTGTGATATAAACAGGGGTCTCTCCTCCTCCTCTACTATCTCATCCACACTCAGTGTGTTCACAAGACGTCTTGATAATGTCTTTAAATCAGAAAGACTTTTCCTTCTGTCGTCATTCCCTCAACATTATCCGTCATTCCAAACCTGTGTGACTTACTTTCATTTCATTTCAACGTCATGTCATAGTTTTATGTAATGAGCAGCCATTAAATGTGCACTAAAAGTCTCAGCATGATTCAGTAAACAGAGCGTCACATAAAGATATTGAATTCTGTTTTATTTACAGATATAATTCTGTTTGTTTGGGGGTTTAATATTGTAAATCTGTCTGTTGTGGTTGGTTGCTCATCGCAGGTGTTAATGAGCGCTGAGCCAAAATATTCACATGAGATTTCTCTCCTGCCAACCAACCAACACCAGAGACATACAGATCTCACCAACCCTCATGAGCCAACACACAGTTCATGGGAACCACTGAAGCGACAGATGACAGAATCTCTTCCCATCGCTCCGGACAAATGACCACATGACCCATAACCAACACGACTCAAGACCATCTTACTTGAGCTCATGGTCACAGACATCATGACACATCTTCAGAAGGAAAATATCTAAATGTTAAGTAAATTCCGAACGTACAGAAGAAGCTCTGACACATCTATTTTGTTATGACACTGTGAATATGAAATAAAAAACTTATAAAGGTTATTGGTTATTGAAAGGTGAAAATGAATGAAATGATTCAGGTGTGATTAACAGTTACGTAGCCGAGGATTCACATCCAGACCAAGGTCAGCGATAAACTCTCTCGTCTGGATTTACTTACTCAGCAAAATCCCCCAAAAATCTTCTTGGACATGAAGTTCAAACAGAGAAAGTCTCCGGCCTCCAGCATTCTTTCTGATTCACTGGAGAATTCATGGCGTCCGCTCAAAAAACATTTCTATGAGTTTCTAAAATGTGGAGTTTGACTGATAGTAATTGGACATATATATAAATAAACTGGAAATCCATAGACACGCAAGATTGTAACAAACTTTAACTTGACTTTAAATTTGCATGTGTGGAGAAAACAGCCCGGCTTGTGTGGCTTTCACTTTAAAAACACCAAAGTTAAATATTCTTTAAATGACAGTGGTTAACAGAGCCTCAAAGCCAAAATGAAAGAGCGAATGCCCAGCCGAACGCTCTATATAATTACCAAAGAAAGCCAATCCAACTGCGATCGGAGAGCGTCGGCCCGCGACTCCGCTGACGTCCTGCCATCACTGTTAATACACAATCAAGACTCAGGTTTGCCAGATATCAGCTTTGATGTTGGCCCGGGGTCGCTTTCTAAACCGCAACACATCTTTCATGAGAGATGTTTTCCCCCTCGACTGTTTCGACAACTGAAAAGGAAGCGATTACCGCCGCACTCGGGCCTAACGGTAATGATGGGATGACCTTTGACATCAGTGATTTTCACCAGATCCGATTTCACCATTAAATCATTTCAAAACTTTTGCAGTTGTCTCAAAAATACTGAAAACTTATCTCAGTGATGTTCCCATGATGTACTTTCAGACTGGATAAACACAGATAAAAAAAATGACAAATGACATTTGGAACTTTTACCTTGAGATAATCCAACAAACTGTTGTATCATAAAATGTTAGACTTTTAGCCATAGTAAACATAAGAAATGAACATTATAGCAAATGTACACTACAGTAAACTCATAAACTCTAGGAAATACTTGGGGTATGGCGAGACACCACTTTAGGTTCATAAGAACGACACAAGCTTTTTACAACTTTTTAAAAATCCTCAATAATGAAATATATGAATGGAAAAAGCAAATAAAGAACATTCCCTTAACTTTCCCATTTTATTTCATAGTATTTCACATTATTTCTTCTCTAACTCTTTTAGTTAGAACAATTAAACCTATAGGGAACGCTCCCTACTGGTTCTCTATTGGTTCCACAACCTGTAAGGAACATTTTGCAAAGGTAAGGTGAATTAACCAAAATAATATGGGGCTCAAGAGTATTTGAAGGCTACACATTTTCATAATGGTCACATTTAAAGTTACAGAAAATAAACTATATTATCATTAATTTCAGATAAAATTCAAAACTTCATCTAAAATGGAGCTTCTCTATACCTGTAGTGAGACATGAATATTGTTGGACTAAAGACTATTAAATGACTATTCTTTTGAAAATAAAGATCTGCTTTAAATCCTGTGTACTGTTTTGTAGTTATTTGTTATTTTATTTCAATCTCTAACAATACATTTTAATGTCTGATAATGAGGTGTTGTTGGATTAGAAATGGTTACTTATAGTGTGCTATTTAAATGGAAAAATGTATGCGTTTTAACTATTGTATACAATATTATATGTTGGGGTATGTTTTCATGATGGTGTTGTGTTTGAGGAACAGTAAATCTGTATCATCTGGTATTTATTAAACTTCATTTATCTTGGCCTAGTTTGTTTTTCGTTTAAAACTTAGCAGGTAGGAAACACACTGTTTAGTTTCCATCAGTGCTCCTCTGACCCGTCTCCATGACAACCGCCTCTGCCCTGATGTGATGGGTCATAGTTCTACATCAGACTGAATTCTCCTTACAGAGATCGAGCTACAGAGCTTTGAGAGGTCATGACCAACACATTAAAACCCATTATTTTACACATATGAACTATTCTATACATTTGTGTGTTCTCCTTCTGACTGCAGTTCAAGTATGTGAAAGAGTTCTTCTATTTTATAAATAATGTCTCCATCTATTGGCCAGGCCTGAAATCACACCTCTAAAACATCAAATGTCTTAAGACTGTAAAATATGACAAAGATTTTTAAACTAAATCAAATTTGCTTCACAAGTCAACTGAATCTATGTTCTATCAAATGACTTGTCCATGTAGTTGTTTTCTGATTCACTTTTAAGATGATGCAATCCTTTCTGTCAGTTAATATTATCATGAGTACTTTCATTTAATTCAGTTTTAAAATATGAGGCAAGTTTCCAACTACTTTAACTTGATTTATTTACCATGCTTATCCAAAAAACACATACTGATATATAAAATAAGAATTTTTGTCATGATAAATATGTCCTTTAGTGTATCACTTAATTCCATGAGTAGGTGAGATGATCGTTCACCTCTGACACAGACATGATAAAAGGGAATCATCTGTGTGCTGGTATCAAAGGTGGATGAGAGTGATGGTTATTCACTGCCTCCACCCACTGAGTATTAAACCGGCGATCATGGGATCTTGAGTCCAGCACCTGAACCATCAGGCCACGACAGCCCCATTAAATTCTGTTTTTCAGAGGTGCCTGTGGATCTGATCAGCTTCATTTTTTTCTCAGCTTCCACTTGTGTGAGTGTGATTATGATGCTTTAAATATTAACCAACGAGACGATGCATTGTTTAATAATGTATATTTACATTAAATATTTGGAATGTTGTTTAAAATGCGAAATGAAAAAACTACAGTAAAAACCATTAACAAACACACACAGCAATAAGAAATTCACAAGAATACAAAACAAAGCCTCTCATTATAACTGATTCAAGTCCATGAATTTCCTCCTTTAATAGCATCCAGATCAGTTCAAGCTCAGCTGGACATACCCTTCAGATTGTTTGGATGAGGTGAGGTTTATTGTCCAGAAATAGGAACAAACTGATTTGTGATGGATTTCTCAAGCAGTGGATCTGCTCATGAGTCGCTGGTCATGATGGAG
Source organism: Triplophysa yarkandensis (assembly GCA_033220385.1). NCBI lineage: Eukaryota > Metazoa > Chordata > Actinopteri > Cypriniformes > Nemacheilidae > Triplophysa > Triplophysa yarkandensis. The sequence continues at coordinate 2,287,464 of CM065661.1, read as the reverse complement.
ACAAACTCTTCTTGATTTACTGAAACACACAATGAAAACAGACGTCAGAAAATCTGCTTTTGACTCACTAACAGCTCAGATGATGAATATTCAGCCCATCACATCTCGCAAACACCAGTCCTGTTGTTCCTATCTTTGTGGGTTGTAATATACTCATTTTTCTGTCTCATGGAGAAAAGCACTGCAGGTCAACAGAGCAGTAGAGACTTTCATTCAGAGGAAATGCAAAAGCACATTGGTTAACATACTTTCTCCATCGCCATCTGTGTCAAACTCATCGATCATGGCTCTCAGGTCTTCATCGCTCATGTCTTCCCCGAGCTCTCGAGCCACTCGCCGCAGGTTTCTCAGACTGATCTTCCCCGTTTCATCATCATCAAACAACTTAAACGCCTTCAAGATTTCTTCCTTTGGGTCTCGGTCCAATATCATGTCTGTCACTTTAAAACATGAGAAACTCTTCAGACAACTGATGGATAGATATGAAAGATAACAGCAGTTTGATGCAGAGATGTTAAACGACATTGCTTGTTTGCGCTTCTGTTTCCTGTTTGCAGAAAGTGATGTTAACACATTTTACAGTATCTCTCCAACATCACTGCAGAAAATGAGACAAATGTCTAACAAGATCTTACCAACTTCTTTAAAGTCATCAAAAGATATTTTTCCAGTTCCTTCTCTGTCATAATCTTTTAAGATCTTCAACACGTCGACTTTCTTCACCTCAAACCCCAGAGCTCTCATCGCCACCTGAAACATGAAGTTTATAAGATCATGAAACACAATACTGTAATAAATATGTGCACAAAACTGTTGAGATGCCGCCTCCGTCACTATTAATAATACTAATAATATTTATGATACACAAACAAACATGACTTTATTCTTTACCTTTAACTCATGATAATCTATTTCTTTATCTTTGTCTGTATCAAACAGCTGAAATGCTTCTTTGATTTCATCTTTCTGTTCTTCAGTAAGATCTCTTCTCTTCTTCTTTTTACTCTTATCAGCTGTTAGATCAGTCCTGATGTAAACAAACACACAAACATGTTATTCTGCACAACACCAACAACACACTCAAACACACAAACATGTTATTCTGCACAACACCAACAACACACTCAAACACACAAACATGTTATTCTGCACAACACCAACAACACACTCAAACACACAAACATGTTATTCTGCACAACACACTCAAACACACAAACATGTTATTCTGCACAACACCAACAACACACTCAAACACACAAACATGTTATTCTGCACAACACCAACAACACACTCAAACACACAAACATGTTATTCTGCACAACACCAACAACACACTCAAACACACAAACATGTTATTCTGCACAACACCAACAACACACTCAAACACACAAACATGTTATTCTGCACAACACACTCAAACACACAAACATGTTATTCTGCACAACACCAACAACACACTCAAACACACAAACATGTTATTCTGCACAACACCAGCAACACCCTCAAACACACAAACATGTTATTCTGCACAACACCAACACCAACAACACACTCAAACACACAAACATGTTATTCTGCACAACACACTCAAACACACAAACATGTTATTCTGCACAACACCAGCAACACACTCAAACACACAAACATGTTATTCTGCACAACACAAATAACACACACAAACACACAAACATGTTATTCTGCACAACACACTCAAACATGTTATTCTGCACAACACACTCAAACATGTTATTCTGCACAACACAAAGAACACACACAAACATGTTATTCTGCACAACACAAAGAACACACACAAACATGTTATTCTGCACAACACAAAGAACACACACAAACATGTTATTCTGCACAACAAACTCAAACATGTTATTCTGCACAACACACTCAAACATGTTATTCTGCACAACACAAAGAACACACACAAACATGTTATTCTGCACAACACAAATAACACACACAAACACACAAACATGTTATTCTGCACAACACACTCAAACATGTTATTCTGCACAACACACACAAACATGTTATTCTGCACAACACAAAGAACACACACAAACATGTTATTCTGCACAACACACTCAAACATGTTATTCTGCACAACACACTCAAACATGTTATTCTGCACAACACAAACAAACATGTTATTCTGCACAACACACTCAAACATGTTATTCTGCACAACACAAAGAACACACACAAACATGTTATTCTGCACAACACAAAGAACACACACAAACATGTTATTCTGCACAACACACTCAAACATGTTATTCTGCACAACACACTCAAACATGTTATTCTGCACAACACAAAGAACACACACAAACACACAAACATGTTATTCTGCACAACACAAAGAACACACACAAACATGTTATTCTGCACAACACACACAAACATGTTATTCTGCACAACACACTCAAACATGTTATTCTGCACAACACAAAGAACACACACAAACACACAAACATGTTATTCTGCACAACACAAAGAACACACACAAACATGTTATTCTGCACAACACAAAGAACACACACAAACATGTTATTCTGCACAACACAAAGAACACACACAAACACACAAACATGTTATTCTGCACAACACAAAGAACACACACAAACACACAAACATGTTATTCTGCACAACACACACAAACACACAAACATGTTATTCTGCACAACACCAGCAACACACTCAAACACACAAACATGTTATTCTGCACAACACAAACAACACACTCAAACACACAAACATGTTATTCTGCACAACACAAAGAACACACACAAACACACAAACATGTTATTCTGCACAACACAAAGAACACACACAAACACACAAACATGTTATTCTGCACAACACACTCAAACACACAAACATGTTATTCTGCAAAACACACTCAAACATGTTATTTTGCACAACACACTCAAACATGTTATTCTGCACAACACACACAAACATGTTATTCTGCACAACACAAAGAACACACACAAACATGTTATTCTGCACAACACACTCAAACATGTTATTCTGCACAACACAAAGAACACACACAAACATGTTATTCTGCACAACACAAAGAACACACTCAAACATGTTATTCTGCACAACACAAAGAACACACAAAAACATGTTATTCTGCACAACACAAAGAACACACACAAACATGTTATTCTGCACAACACACTCAAACATGTTATTCTGCACAACACAAAGAACACACTCAAACATGTTATTTTGCACAACACACTCAAACATGTTATTCTGCACAACACACTCAAACATGTTATTCTGCACAACACAAAGAACACACACAAACATGTTATTCTGCACAACAGAGAGAACACACACAAACATGTTATTCTGCACAACACACTCAAACATGTTATTCTGCACAACACACTCAAACATGTTATTCTGCACAACACACTCAAACATGTTATTCTGCACAACACACTCAAACATGTTATTCTGCACAACACACTCAAACATGTTATTCTGCACAACACACTCAAACATGTTATTCTGCACAACACACTCAAACATGTTATTCTGCACAACACAAAGAACACACACAAACATGTTATTCTGCACAACACACTCAAACATGTTATTTTGCACAACACACTCAAACATGTTATTCTGCACAACACAGAGAACACACACAAACACACAAACATGTTATTCTGCACGACACAAAGAACACACACAAACACACAAACATGTTATTCTGCACAACACAAAGAACACACACAAACATGTTATTCTGCACAACACACACAAACATGTTATTCTGCACAACACAAAGAACACACACAAACACACAAACATGTTATTCTGCACAACACCAACAACACACACAAACATGTTATTCTGCACAACACACACAAACATGTTATTCTGCACAACACAAAGAACACACACAAACATGTTATTCTGCACAACACAAAGAACACACACAAACATGTTATTCTGCACAACACAAAGAACACACACAAACACACAAACATGTTATTCTGCACAACACAAAGAACACACACAAACACACAAACATGTTATTCTGCACAACACAAAGAACACACACAAACACACAAACATGTTATTCTGCACAACACAAAGAACACACTAAAACACACAAACATGTTATTCTGCACAACACACACACACACAAACATGTTATTCTGCACAACACACACAAACATGTTATTCTGCACAACACAAAGAACACACACAAACACACAAACATGTTATTCTGCACAACACACACAAACATGTTATTCTGCACAACACAAAGAACACACAAACATGTTATTCTGCACAACACAAAGAACACACACAAACACACAAACATGTTATTCTGCACAACACACACAAACATGTTATTCTGCACAACACACACTAACACAAACATGTTATTCTGCACAACACACACAAACACACAAACATGTTATTCTGCACAACACACACACACACAAACATGTTATTCTGCACAACACAAAGAACACACACAAACATGTTATTCTGCACAACACACACAAACACACAAACATGTTATTCTGCACAACACACACACACACAAACATGTTATTCTGCACAACACACACACACACACAAACATGTTATTCTGCACAACACACTCAAACAAACAAACATGTTATTCTGCACAACACACACACACACACAAATATGTTATTCTGCACAACACAAAGAACACACACAAACACACAAACATGTTATTCTGCACAACACACACAAACATGTTATTCTGCACAACACACACACACACAAACATGTTATTCTGCACAACACAAAGAACACACACAAACACACAAACACACAAACATGTTATTCTGCACAACACACACAAACACACAAACATGTTATTCTGCACAACACACACACACACACAAACATGTTATTCTGCACAACACACTCAAACATGTTATTCTGCACAACACAAATAACACACACAAACACACAAACATGTTATTCTGCACAACACACTCAAACATGTTATTCTGCACAACACACTCAAACATGTTATTCTGCACAACACACTCAAACAAGTTATTCTGCACAACACACACACACACAAACATGTTATTCTGCACAACACACTCCAACATGTTATTCTGCACAACACACTCAAACATGTTATTCTGCACAACACAGAGAACACACACAAACATGTTATTCTGCACAACACACTCAAACATGTTATTCTGCACAACACACTCAAACATGTTATTCTGCACAACACACTCAAACATGTTATTCTGCACAACACACTCAAACATGTTATTCTGCACAACACACACACACATGTTATTCTGCACAACACACTCAAACATGTTATTCTGCACAACACACACAAACATGTTATTCTGCACAACACACTCAAACAAGTTATTCTGCACAACACACACACACACAAACATGTTATTCTGCACAACACACTCAAACATGTTATTCTGCACAACACACACAAACATGTTATTCTGCACAACACACTCAAACATGTTATTCTGCACAACACAAAGAACACACACAAACACACAAACATGTTATTCTGCACAACACAAAGAACACACACAAACATGTTATTCTGCACAACACAAAGAACACACACAAACATGTTATTCTGCACAACACAAAGAACACACACAAACACACAAACATGTTATTCTGCACAACACACTCAAACACACAAACATGTTATTCTGCACAACACACTCAAACATGTTATTCTGCACAACACACACAAACATGTTATTCTGCACAACACACACACACACAAACATGTTATTCTGCACAACACACACACACACAAACATGTTATTCTGCACAACACACTCAAACATGTTATTCTGCACAACACACACAAACATGTTATTCTGCACAACACACACACACATGTTATTCTGCACAACACACACACACACAAACATGTTATTCTGCACAACACAAAGAACACACACAAACATGTTATTCTGCACAACACAAAGAACACACTCAAACACACAAACATGTTATTCTGCACAACACACACACACACAAACATGTTATTCTGCACAACACACACAAACATGTTATTCTGCACAACACAAAGAACACACACAAACACACAAACATGTTATTCTGCACAACACACACAAACATGTTATTCTGCACAACACAAAGAACACACAAACATGTTATTCTGCACAACACAAAGAACACACACAAACACACAAACATGTTATTCTGCACAACACACACAAACATGTTATTCTGCACAACACACACTAACACAAACATGTTATTCTGCACAACACACACAAACACACAAACATGTTATTCTGCACAACACACACACACACAAACATGTTATTCTGCACAACACAAAGAACACACACAAACACACAAACATGTTATTCTGCACAACACACACACACAAACATGTTATTCTGCACAACACACACACACACAAACATGTTATTCTGCACAACACACTCAAACAAACAAACATGTTATTCTGCACAACACACACACACACACAAATATGTTATTCTGCACAACACAAAGAACACACACAAACACACAAACATGTTATTCTGCACAACACACACAAACATGTTATTCTGCACAACACACACACACACAAACATGTTATTCTGCACAACACAAAGAACACACACAAACACACAAACACACAAACATGTTATTCTGCACAACACACACAAACACACAAACATGTTATTCTGCACAACACACACACACACACAAACATGTTATTCTGCACAACACACTCAAACATGTTATTCTGCACAACACAAATAACACACACAAACACACAAACATGTTATTCTGCACAACACACTCAAACATGTTATTCTGCACAACACACTCAAACATGTTATTCTGCACAACACACTCAAACAAGTTATTCTGCACAACACACACACACACACACACACAAACATGTTATTCTGCACAACACACTCCAACATGTTATTCTGCACAACACACTCAAACATGTTATTCTGCACAACACAGAGAACACACACAAACATGTTATTCTGCACAACACACTCAAACATGTTATTCTGCACAACACACTCAAACATGTTATTCTGCACAACACACTCAAACATGTTATTCTGCACAACACACTCAAACATGTTATTCTGCACAACACACTCAAACATGTTATTCTGCACAACACAAACAAACATGTTATTCTGCACAACACACTCAAACATGTTATTCTGCACAACACAAAGAACACACACAAACATGTTATTCTGCACAACACAAAGAACACACACAAACATGTTATTCTGCACAACACACTCAAACATGTTATTCTGCACAACACACTCAAACATGTTATTCTGCACAACACAAAGAACACACACAAACACACAAACATGTTATTCTGCACAACACAAAGAACACACACAAACATGTTATTCTGCACAACACACACAAACATGTTATTCTGCACAACACACTCAAACATGTTATTCTGCACAACACAAAGAACACACACAAACACACAAACATGTTATTCTGCACAACACAAAGAACACACACAAACATGTTATTCTGCACAACACAAAGAACACACACAAACATGTTATTCTGCACAACACAAAGAACACACACAAACACACAAACATGTTATTCTGCACAACACAAAGAACACACACAAACATGTTATTCTGCACAACACACACAAACACACACAAACACACAAACATGTTATTCTGCACAACACAAAGAACACACACAAACACACAAACATGTTATTCTGCACAACACAAAGAACACACACAAACACACAAACATGTTATTCTGCACAACACAAAGAACACACACAAACACACAAACATGTTATTCTGCACAACACACACAAACACACAAACATGTTATTCTGCACAACACCAGCAACACACTCAAACACACAAACATGTTATTCTGCACAACACAAACAACACACTCAAACACACAAACATGTTATTCTGCACAACACAAAGAACACACACAAACACACAAACATGTTATTCTGCACAACACAAAGAACACACACAAACACACAAACATGTTATTCTGCACAACACACTCAAACACACAAACATGTTATTCTGCACAACACACTCAAACATGTTATTTTGCACAACACACTCAAACATGTTATTCTGCACAACACACACAAACATGTTATTCTGCACAACACAAACAACACACACAAACATGTTATTCTGCACAACACACTCAAACATGTTATTCTGCACAACACAAAGAACACACACAAACATGTTATTCTGCACAACACAAAGAACACACACAAACATGTTATTCTGCACAACACACTCAAACATGTTATTTTGCACAACACACTCAAACATGTTATTCTGCACAACACACACAAACATGTTATTCTGCACAACACAAAGAACACACACAAACATGTTATTCTGCACAACACACTCAAACATGTTATTCTGCACAACACAAAGAACACACACAAACATGTTATTCTGCACAACACAAAGAACACACTCAAACATGTTATTCTGCACAACACAAAGAACACACACAAACATGTTATTCTGCACAACACAAAGAACACACACAAACATGTTATTCTGCACAACACACTCAAACATGTTATTCTGCACAACACAAAGAACACACTCAAACATGTTATTTTGCACAACACACTCAAACATGTTATTCTGCACAACACACTCAAACATGTTATTCTGCACAACACAAAGAACACACACAAACATGTTATTCTGCACAACAGAGAGAACACACACAAACATGTTATTCTGCACAACACACTCAAACATGTTATTCTGCACAACACACTCAAACATGTTATTCTGCACAACACACTCAAACATGTTATTCTGCACAACACACTCAAACATGTTATTCTGCACAACACACTCAAACATGTTATTCTGCACAACACACTCAAACATGTTATTCTGCACAACACACTCAAACATGTTATTCTGCACAACACAAAGAACACACACAAACATGTTATTCTGCACAACACACTCAAACATGTTATTTTGCACAACACACTCAAACATGTTATTCTGCACAACACAGAGAACACACACAAACACACAAACATGTTATTCTGCACGACACAAAGAACACACACAAACACACAAACATGTTATTCTGCACAACACAAAGAACACACACAAACATGTTATTCTGCACAACACACACAAACATGTTATTCTGCACAACACAAAGAACACACACAAACACACAAACATGTTATTCTGCACAACACCAACAACACACACAAACATGTTATTCTGCACAACACACTCAAACATGTTATTCTGCACAACACAAAGAACACACACAAACATGTTATTCTGCACAACACAAAGAACACACACAAACATGTTATTCTGCACAACACAAAGAACACACACAAACACACAAACATGTTATTCTGCACAACACAAAGAACACACACAAACACACAAACATGTTATTCTGCACAACACAAAGAACACACACAAACACACAAACATGTTATTCTGCACAACACAAAGAACACACTCAAACACACAAACATGTTATTCTGCACAACACACACACACACAAACATGTTATTCTGCACAACACACACAAACATGTTATTCTGCACAACACAAAGAACACACACAAACACACAAACATGTTATTCTGCACAACACACACAAACATGTTATTCTGCACAACACAAAGAACACACAAACATGTTATTCTGCACAACACAAAGAACACACACAAACACACAAACATGTTATTCTGCACAACACACACAAACATGTTATTCTGCACAACACACACTAACACAAACATGTTATTCTGCACAACACACACAAACACACAAACATGTTATTCTGCACAACACACACACACACAAACATGTTATTCTGCACAACACAAAGAACACACACAAACATGTTATTCTGCACAACACACACAAACACACAAACATGTTATTCTGCACAACACACACACACACAAACATGTTATTCTGCACAACACACACACACACACAAACATGTTATTCTGCACAACACACTCAAACAAACAAACATGTTATTCTGCACAACACACACACACACACAAATATGTTATTCTGCACAACACAAAGAACACACACAAACACACAAACATGTTATTCTGCACAACACACACAAACATGTTATTCTGCACAACACACACACACACAAACATGTTATTCTGCACAACACAAAGAACACACACAAACACACAAACACACAAACATGTTATTCTGCACAACACACACAAACACACAAACATGTTATTCTGCACAACACACACACACACACAAACATGTTATTCTGCACAACACACTCAAACATGTTATTCTGCACAACACAAATAACACACACAAACACACAAACATGTTATTCTGCACAACACACTCAAACATGTTATTCTGCACAACACACTCAAACATGTTATTCTGCACAACACACTCAAACAAGTTATTCTGCACAACACACACACACACAAACATGTTATTCTGCACAACACACTCCAACATGTTATTCTGCACAACACACTCAAACATGTTATTCTGCACAACACAGAGAACACACACAAACATGTTATTCTGCACAACACACTCAAACATGTTATTCTGCACAACACACTCAAACATGTTATTCTGCACAACACACTCAAACATGTTATTCTGCACAACACACTCAAACATGTTATTCTGCACAACACACACACACATGTTATTCTGCACAACACACTCAAACATGTTATTCTGCACAACACACACAAACATGTTATTCTGCACAACACACTCAAACAAGTTATTCTGCACAACACACACACACACAAACATGTTATTCTGCACAACACACTCAAACATGTTATTCTGCACAACACACACAAACATGTTATTCTGCACAACACACACACACAAAAACATGTTATTCTGCACAACACACACACACACAAACATGTTATTCTGCACAACACACTCAAACATGTTATTCTGCACAACACACACAAACATGTTATTCTGCACAACACACACACACATGTTATTCTGCACAACACACACACACACAAACATGTTATTCTGCACAACACACACACACACACACACAAACATGTTATTCTGCACAACACAAAGAACACACACAAACATGTTATTCTGCACAACACAAAGAACACACTCAAACACACAAACATGTTATTCTGCACAACACACACACACACAAACATGTTATTCTGCACAACACACACAAACATGTTATTCTGCACAACACAAAGAACACACACAAACACACAAACATGTTATTCTGCACAACACACACAAACATGTTATTCTGCACAACACAAAGAACACACAAACATGTTATTCTGCACAACACAAAGAACACACACAAACACACAAACATGTTATTCTGCACAACACACACAAACATGTTATTCTGCACAACACACACTAACACAAACATGTTATTCTGCACAACACACACAAACACACAAACATGTTATTCTGCACAACACACACACACACAAACATGTTATTCTGCACAACACAAAGAACACACACAAACACACAAACATGTTATTCTGCACAACACACACACACAAACATGTTATTCTGCACAACACACACACACACAAACATGTTATTCTGCACAACACACTCAAACAAACAAACATGTTATTCTGCACAACACACACACACACACAAATATGTTATTCTGCACAACACAAAGAACACACACAAACACACAAACATGTTATTCTGCACAACACACACAAACATGTTATTCTGCACAACACACACACACACAAACATGTTATTCTGCACAACACAAAGAACACACACAAACACACAAACACACAAACATGTTATTCTGCACAACACACACAAACACACAAACATGTTATTCTGCACAACACACACACACACACACAAACATGTTATTCTGCACAACACACTCAAACATGTTATTCTGCACAACACAAATAACACACACAAACACACAAACATGTTATTCTGCACAACACACTCAAACATGTTATTCTGCACAACACACTCAAACATGTTATTCTGCACAACACACTCAAACAAGTTATTCTGCACAACACACACACACACAAACATGTTATTCTGCACAACACACTCCAACATGTTATTCTGCACAACACACTCAAACATGTTATTCTGCACAACACAGAGAACACACACAAACATGTTATTCTGCACAACACACTCAAACATGTTATTCTGCACAACACACTCAAACATGTTATTCTGCACAACACACTCAAACATGTTATTCTGCACAACACACTCAAACATGTTATTCTGCACAACACACACACACATGTTATTCTGCACAACACACTCAAACATGTTATTCTGCACAACACACACAAACATGTTATTCTGCACAACACACTCAAACAAGTTATTCTGCACAACACACACACACACAAACATGTTATTCTGCACAACACACACAAACATGTTATTCTGCACAACACAAAGAACACACAAACATGTTATTCTGCACAACACAAAGAACACACACAAACACACAAACATGTTATTCTGCACAACACACACAAACATGTTATTCTGCACAACACACACTAACACAAACATGTTATTCTGCACAACACACACAAACACACAAACATGTTATTCTGCACAACACACTCAAACATGTTATTCTGCACAACACACACAAACATGTTATTCTGCACAACACACACACACACAAACATGTTATTCTGCACAACACAAAGAACACACACAAACACACAAACATGTTATTCTGCACAACACACACACACACACAAACATGTTATTCTGCACAACACACTCAAACATGTTATTCTGCACAACACAAATAACACACACAAACACACAAACATGTTATTCTACACAACACACTCAAACATGTTATTCTGCACAACACACTCAAACATGTTATTCTGCACAACACACTCAAACAAGTTATTCTGCACAACACACACACACACAAACATGTTATTCTGCACAACACACTCCAACATGTTATTCTGCACAACACACTCAAACATGTTATTCTGCACAACACAGAGAACACACACAAACATGTTATTCTGCACAACACACTCAAACATGTTATTCTGCACAACACACTCAAACATGTTATTCTGCACAACACACTCAAACATGTTATTCTGCACAACACACTCAAACATGTTATTCTGCACAACACACACACACATGTTATTCTGCACAACACACTCAAACATGTTATTCTGCACAACACACACAAACATGTTATTCTGCACAACACACTCAAACAAGTTATTCTGCACAACACACACACACACAAACATGTTATTCTGCACAACACACTCAAACATGTTATTCTGCACAACACACTCAAACATGTTATTCTGCACAACACACTCAAACATGTTATTCTGCACAACACACACAAACATGTTATTCTGCACAACACACACACACACAAACATGTTATTCTGCACAACACACACAAACATGTTATTCTGCACAACACACACAAACATGTTATTCTGCACAACACACACACACACAAACATGTTATTCTGCACAACACACACACACACAAACATGTTATTCTGCACAACACACTCAAACATGTTATTCTGCACAACACACACAAACATGTTATTCTGCACAACACACACACACATGTTATTCTGCACAACACACACACACACAAACATGTTATTCTGCACAACACACACACACACACACACAAACATGTTATTCTGCACAACACAAAGAACACACACAAACATGTTATTCTGCACAACACAAAGAACACACTCAAACACACAAACATGTTATTCTGCACAACACACACACACACACACACAAACATGTTATTCTGCACAACACACACAAACATGTTATTCTGCACAACACAAAGAACACACACAAACACACAAACATGTTATTCTGCACAACACACACAAACATGTTATTCTGCACAACACAAAGAACACACAAACATGTTATTCTGCACAACACAAAGAACACACACAAACACACAAACATGTTATTCTGCACAACACACACAAACATGTTATTCTGCACAACACACACTAACACAAACATGTTATTCTGCACAACACACACAAACACACAAACATGTTATTCTGCACAACACACACACACACAAACATGTTATTCTGCACAACACAAAGAACACACACAAACACACAAACATGTTATTCTGCACAACACACACACACAAACATGTTATTCTGCACAACACACACACACACAAACATGTTATTCTGCACAACACACTCAAACAAACAAACATGTTATTCTGCACAACACACACACACACACACACAAATATGTTATTCTGCACAACACAAAGAACACACACAAACACACAAACATGTTATTCTGCACAACACACACAAACATGTTATTCTGCACAACACACACACACACAAACATGTTATTCTGCACAACACAAAGAACACACACAAACACACAAACACACAAACATGTTATTCTGCACAACACACACAAACACACAAACATGTTATTCTGCACAACACACACACACACACAAACATGTTATTCTGCACAACACACTCAAACATGTTATTCTGCACAACACAAATAACACACACAAACACACAAACATGTTATTCTGCACAACACACTCAAACATGTTATTCTGCACAACACACTCAAACATGTTATTCTGCGCAACACACTCAAACAAGTTATTCTGCACAACACACACACACACAAACATGTTATTCTGCACAACACACTCCAACATGTTATTCTGCACAACACACTCAAACATGTTATTCTGCACAACACAGAGAACACACACAAACATGTTATTCTGCACAACACACTCAAACATGTTATTCTGCACAACACACTCAAACATGTTATTCTGCACAACACACTCAAACATGTTATTCTGCACAACACACTCAAACATGTTATTCTGCACAACACACTCAAACATGTTATTCTGCACAACACACACACACATGTTATTCTGCACAACACACTCAAACATGTTATTCTGCACAACACACACAAACATGTTATTCTGCACAACACACTCAAACAAGTTATTCTGCACAACACACACACACACAAACATGTTATTCTGCACAACACACACAAACATGTTATTCTGCACAACACACTCAAACATGTTATTCTGCACAACACACACAAACATGTTATTCTGCACAACACACACACACACAAACATGTTATTCTGCACAACACAAAGAACACACACAAACACACAAACATGTTATTCTGCACAACACACACACACACAAACATGTTATTCTGCACAACACACTCAAACATGTTATTCTGCACAACACACTCAAACATGTTATTCTGCACAACACACACAAACATGTTATTCTGCACAACACACACACACACACACAAACATGTTATTCTGCACAACACACACACACACACACAAACATGTTATTCTGCACAACACACTCAAACATGTTATTCTGCACAACACACACAAACATGTTATTCTGCACAACACACACACACATGTTATTCTGCACAACACACACACACACAAACATGTTATTCTGCACAACACACACACACACAAACATGTTATTCTGCACAACACACACAAACATGTTATTCTGCACAACACACTCAAACATGTTATTCTGCACAACACACACAAACATGTTATTCTGCACAACACACACAAACATGTTATTCTGCACAACACACACACACAAAAACATGTTATTCTGCACAACACACACAAACACACAAACATGTTATTCTGCACAACACACACAAACATGTTATTCTGCACAACACACACAAACATGTTATTCTGCACAACACACACAAACATGTTATTCTGCACAACACACACACACACAAACATGTTATTCTGCACAACACACTCAAACATGTTATTCTGCACAACACACACACACACAAACATGTTATTCTGCACAACACACTCAAACATGTTATTCTGCACAACACACACAAACATGTTATTCTGCACAACACACTCAAACATGTTATTCTGCACAACACACTCAAACATGTTATTCTGCACAACACAGAGAACACACACAAACATGTTATTCTGCACAACACACTCAAACATGTTATTCTGCACAACACAAAGAACACACACAAACACACAAACATGTTATTCTGCACAACACACTCAAACATGTTATTCTGCACAACACAAATAACACACACAAACACACAAACATGTTATTCTGCACAACACACACAAACATGTTATTCTGCACAACACACTCAAACATGTTATTCTGCACAACACAAAGAACACACACAAACATGTTATTCTGCACAACACAAAGAACACACACAAACATGTTATTCTGCACAACACACTCAAACATGTTATTCTGCACAACACACTCAAACATGTTATTCTGCACAACACACACAAACATGTTATTCTGCACAACACACTCAAACATGTTATTCTGCACAACACACTCAAACATGTTATTCTGCACAACACAAAGAACACACACAAACATGTTATTCTGCACAACACAAAGAACACACACAAACATGTTATTCTGCACAACACACTCAAACACACAAACATGTTATTCTGCACAACACACACAAACACACAAACATGTTATTCTGCACAACACAAAGAACACACACAAACATGTTATTCTGCACAACACACTCAAACATGTTATTCTGCACAACACAAAGAACACACACAAACATGTTATTCTGCACAACACACACAAACACACAAACATGTTATTCTGCACAACACACACAAACACACAAACATGTTATTCTGCACAACACAAAGAACACACACAAACACACAAACATGTTATTCTGCACAACACAAAGAACACACTCAAACACACTAAAACACACTATAAAACACACACACACGCACGCACGCACGCACGCACGCACGCACGCACGCACGCACGCACGCACGCACGCACGCACGCACGCACGCACGCACGCACGCACGCACACACACACACACACACACACACACACACACACACACACACACACACACACACACACACACACACTAGTTATACATGCTAATGATGTGTGCTGTTCAGTATTTTATAAAGGTTATTATGATTATTATTATAATTATTATGAATACAGTCGGTTATTAAACAGATGTGTGTATTATTACCTGACAGTTAGACTCATTTCTGCAGTTAAAGATCTTCTTACGGCTAATGTTGCTAACACACAGATAACAAGCTTAGCGCGTTGCTAGTTGATTCCCATCAACACGTTTCTGATTGGCTGTCGACATCAAACGTCACAAGAACACTTGTGATTGGTTTCTGACCTGTGATGGGCACTCTCTTCAGCCAATAGGAGATAAAGCCTTACGCAGACCAATCGGCGTGTGAAATCAAAGTACCGCGAGAGCGGAAGTGTCCAACAGGATTTAGATGATGATCTGTGTGCGCATAAACACTTTTATAACATATAAACATTTTATTTCTCATTAAAACAAATCGCAAAACAATATTTGGAGTCGTAAATAAAATGATTTGAAATGTTTCTGGAAAGTATTTGATGACGTGTTAAATCTTTAATCTTTATACAAGCACTTGAATAAATATCTAGATTTGTTTATTGAGTTTAAATACTAGAGATGTGTAGAGTTCATAAAAACTCTTATATATAAAAACACATTTATATAAAAATTATTTATTTCATTCTTATGAACACTAGGAGTCGCCAAACACTGTGACATCACAGTCAAGAGTTCGAGCTCTTGTGACGTCACACACCGTTTCTCCTTTCATAGTGCTTTTGAAGGCCTAGAACTTTGTGAAACGTTTAATTTATTCATTATTTATGCAAGTTATCATTTGACTTTATTTAATTGATCTTCGTGTTTTAAAACATTAAAGTGTATAAGAAACTCCAAAGCTAAAAGAACTGTGGATTTTTGAAAAGCTCTGAATTTCTTTTTTATTAAAACATCATGTATATATCCTCATGGTAGCTTTTATTACTTTAAATAGCTTTGTGTATGTAATTGTTATCAGTCTTCGGTTGTTTTGTGTGTGCATTTGTTTATTGTGATTTAAGCACTAAAAAAACTTTACTTTAAATAAAGTTTACAGCACTGTGTGTTTTTTTATGTTATTTCTATGTGTTTTACTGTGTTTGGTAACATTACAGGAAATGCTAAATACTATATCATACATCAAGATCTTACATGCATAATAAAAGTGCATGTACATTACATCTCATCACACAAAACTACTTTTTTTCATCATGATATGATATAATGTTGTGGTGTAAAAGCAATCATCATGAATAACTTCATGATTTTATGTTTTATTTTATAAGAACTGATAGAGTTATGTTGACTTGAGGTGTGATATAATGTGATATAATGTGATATATTGTGATGTATTGTTATATACTGTGTTATACTGTGATATATTGTGATATAATGTGATATATTGGGATATACTGTGATATATTGTGATGTATTGTGATGTATTGTGATATATTGTGATGTATTGTGATGTATTGTGATATATTGTGATATAATGTGATATATTGGGATATAATGTGATATATTGGGATATACTGTGATATATTGTGATATAATGTGATGTATTGTGATATATTGTGATATGATGTGATGTATTGTGATATATTGTGATATGATGTGATGTATTGTGATATACTATGATATAATGTGATATATTGTGAAATATTGTGATGTATTGTGATGTATTGTGATATACTATGATATAATGTGATATATTGTGAAATATTGTGATGTATTGTGATGTATTGTGATGTATAGTGACGTATTTTGATATATTGGGATGTATTGTGATATATTGTGATATATTGTTATGTATTGTGATGTATTGTGATATAATGTGCTATAATGTGATATATTGTGATATATTGTGATGTATTGTGATGTATTGTGATATACTATGATATAATGTGATATATTGTGATATATTGTGATGTATTGTGATGTATTGTGATGTATAGTGACGTATTTTGATATATTGGGATGTATTGTGATATATTGTGATATATTGTTATGTATTGTGATGTATTGTGATATAATGTGCTATAATGTGATATATTGTGATATATTGTGATGTATTGTGATGTATTGTGATATACTATGATATAATGTGATATATTGTGAAATATTGTGATGTATTGTGATGTATAGTGACGTATTTTGATATATTGTGATACATTGTGATATATTGTGATGTATTGTGATATATTGTGATATAATGTGATATATTGGGATATAATGTGATATATTGGGATATACTGTGATATATTGTGATATAATGTGATGTATTGTGATATATTGTGATATGATGTGATGTATTGTGATATATTGTGATATGATGTGATGTATTGTGATATACTATGATATAATGTGATATATTGTGAAATATTGTGATGTATTGTGATGTATTGTGATATACTATGATATAATGTGATATATTGTGAAATATTGTGATGTATTGTGATGTATTGTGATGTATAGTGACGTATTTTGATATATTGGGATGTATTGTGATATATTGTGATATATTGTTATGTATTGTGATGTATTGTGATATAATGTGATATATTGTGATACATTGTGATGTATTGTGATATATTGTGATATAATGTGATGTATTGTGATATATTGTGATATAATGTGATGTATTGTGATGTATAGTGACGTATTTTGATATATTGGGATGTATTGTGATATATTGTGATGTATTGTCATACATTGGGATATAATGTGATATATTGTGATACATTGTGATATAATGTGATATATTGTGATACATTGTGATACATTATGATACATTGGGATGTATTTTGATATATTGTGATATATTGTGATATAATGTGATATATTGTGATATAATGTGATATATTGTGATATAATGTGATATATTGGGATGATACATTAGGATATATTGTGATACATTGTGATACATTGTGATATATATTCTGATAAATTGTTATATACTGGGATATAATGTGATATATTGTGATATATATTGTGATATATTGTTCAGGTCTTATGATCTCTTAACACTTGTAAAGTATACAGGATGTCAGTTTCAACAAACATTAATGTCGTCCCTTCTCCCTGTGAGTCTGTCTTTCCAAAAAACAACTAGTTCCCATTGGACAGAGATGGTCACGCGACTCTCCATTCATTTCATTAACCTACTTGTGACAGTCATGATGCTGTGGTGTCAGTCATAAGAACTCTTCAAATTCCCCGACCATCTGGACTTGTGTTTTAGTTCTGTGACCGTGACATTAAATGAAAGAAAGAATGTTTTCTGGTGTGTTATATGTTAATGGGGAGGTACGCTGGCTTGGACCGGTTCATGATAAACAAAGCAAGGATGAGGAAGTGTCATGATGTTGCTGAGGCTGGAAATATCTAGTTCAGACCGGTAACACTGACTGTGTCTCTACGCCCAGGCGTTCTTTGTGACGGTGGACAGGGTTTATTCAGGTTTCTGGGTTCTGTGTGATATCACCTTACTATACTCAACATTGACAAACTTATTGTACAGCTTATTTGAATCATGTCCATATCATCTATATGTTCATTTGTTGCTGTTAGAATTAACATTAACATTTACAAAAATTATTTAAACAATATTTGTTGAAAAATCTAAATCACGGACACATTTATCATTATGATTTTAATTTTAATTAAGTTTTAATGTTAAAACTTAACTGGAAACACATTTTGCATTTCACGATATACATAACTTAAAATAAAATAAAATGTAATTAAAATAATGAATACATTTTGATTATTCACATGCACACTTCTTATATTGTTCTTCTGTTTCCCGGTTGATAAAAATATGAGAGAGAGTGTAAAATAAGCATCGTTTTACTCATGATGGTGGTCAGATCTGCACTGTAATTACAGTATGTGTTGTCTTGTGATGTCCTTGTCACGCCTCCTTAAGATGACCAAACACAATGTGTCATTCAGCTCACAGTTACACTGGGTTCTCTGCGTGGATCGACATACTTTTTCTTATTTTAAATAAAAGCATCATATAAGTTATTGTGTGCTCGTAAGAAAGTCTCTAGAGATAAGAGAGAGAGAGAGAGAGAGAGAGAGTCGTGTGGCTGTTGGAGAGATGATGATGTTTTTCTGCTGTGTAAGGTTAAAGATCACACACTCATGTGGTTTCTCACTTGCTTTCTCTCACTGAGACTGAATGAGCAACAGATGTTGTGTACACACAAATCCAAAACCTCAATCCTCACGAGTACCAGAGTTCCTGCTGGCCTCAAACACAGCCAAGAAAAACCTCAACTAGACTAAACTAAACTAAACTATACTATACTATACTGTACTATACTATACTATACTTAACTATACTATACTATACTATACTATACTATACTATACTACACTATACTATAATATACCATACTAAACTATACTATACTATACTATACTATACTATACTATACTATACTATACTATACTATACTATACTGTACTATACTATACTTAACTATACTATGCTATACTATACTATACTATACTATACTTAACCATACTATGCTAAACTGTACTATACTATACTGTACTATACTGTACTATATTATACTATTTTTTTACTATACTATACTGTACTATACTATACTGTACTATACTGTACTATACTATACTTAACTATACTATACTATACTATACTATACTATACTATACTATACTATACTATACTATACTGTACTATACTGTACTATACTGTACTATACTATACTATACTATACTATACTGTACTATACTATACTTAACTATACTATACTATACTATACTATACTATAATATACCATACTAAACTATACTATACTGTACTATACTGTACTATACTATACTTAACTATACCATACTTAACTATACTATACTATACTATACCATACTTAACTGTACTATACTATACTATACTAAACTATACTTAACTATACTATACTATACTATACTATACTATACTATACTATACTATACTATACTATACTATACTATACTATACTATACCATACTTTACTATAATATACTATACTATACCATACTTAACTACACCATACTATGCTATGCTAAACCAAACCAAACCAAACCAAACCAAACCAAACCAAAACAAAACAAAACAAAACAAAACAAAACAAAACAAAACAAAACAAAACAAAACAAAACAAAACAAAACAAAACAAAACAAAACAAAACAAAATAAATAAAATAATATAATATATGTGTAAACACAGCACACTTTTTGATGTGTGATGATATCAGTTTGTTTTTGCTCTAAGCTGAACATGTTCTGCTTGAAATCTTCTCCCATCTGTCATGTAACACCTGTACACCGGTTCTCAGAGGTACAAGATGTTCTCAAGATTACTCTCGTGCTTTCACTTTCAGAGAGCTGAGATCAGAATATTTATATAGACCTAAGACAAACTCATTTTTTTTGTTACAGTCAGAATACAGTAAAGACTATCGACTATTCTTACACACAGACACACACAAACAGACACACACACACACACACACACACACACACACACACACACACACACACACACACACACACACACACACACACACACACACACACAGACAGACAGACAGACAGACAGACAGACAGACAGACAGACAGACAGACAGACAGACAGACAGACAGACAGACAGACAGACAGACAGACACACACACACACACACACACACACACACAGACTCACACACACACACACACACACACACACACACACACACACACACACACACACACACACACACACACACACACACACACACACACACACACACACACAGACAGACAGACAGACAGACAGACACAGACACACACACACACACACAGACGGACGGACGGACAGACAGACAGACAGACAGACAGACAGACAGACAGACAGACAGACAGACACAGACAGACAGACAGACAGACAGACACACACACACACACACACACACACACACACACACACACACACACACACACAGACAGACAGACAGACAGACAGACAGACAGACAGAGACACAGACAGACAGACAGACAGACAGACAGACAGACAGACACACACACACACACACACACACACACACACACACACACACACACACACACACACACACACACACACACACACAATAATGTTAAATATCATCTGAGGTTAGAAATGTTTCTTCAACCTCTGGATTTGTTTAAACTTTGCATGATCACATGAGGGAAGTCCATCTTTATCTGTGTCAGCTGTGTTCTGCGTCTGTGCCTTCTCATTTACACCTACATACTCTTCTTGTGTGTACACTCTGTTTTGTTCTGTTCTTATTACTTCTAAGTGAAACCTGAGACACAATTGTGAGTACAAACATGTGTCTTATGGATGGTCATCATTGATGTTTGTGTCATGTTCACAGGAGGTTGTCCTCAGGTAAAGTATGTGTCACGTCTGTGCAAGACTCTGGAGCAGACAAGAGCGCAGCATTCAAACGTCAATCACACCTTCATGACTTCTGCTCTTGTCATGTTAATGTTATTATTGACAAACGTCAATGTTGACCACATTACACTGATTTGTTCATGAATCCCTGATGAAGTTCATTCCTGCTGAATGAAACTCAAGTGAGTGACAGACATCAGATATCATCAGATCATTGAGAACATATCCAGACTAGATATGATTTTCATCATTTCTTACGCTTTAAGATGCCGGTGTTTAACATGACATTGGTTGAAATGACAGTCCACTCAAATCGAAAGTGCTTTGAATAACATTTCTTTGTTTTATTAATCATGAAAGAAGATATTTGGAAGAATGTTTTAAACAACTTCTTCTGGGTGACTACACAAATCTGTAAAAGTAGGGCACAATGTACTGTATTAATATGAAGGAACGTTCCATATTGACAGCTGTGTGATTTGTATATTACACTTTGCAATGCATTGAATTACATTTAAGTATTAACAGAAATTTATGTGAAATAAACAGAAAAATCTATTGGTAATAATCCGCCAGTACTTAACCCATTTTATACAAATATATTAACAGTGCACTATAGAAGAAACACAAAATCACGATAGTCAGTCGGGCCTTAGAACGGTTTGGTTTCCCACATTCTTAAAAATATCTTCTTTCCTGTAGTAATAAATACTAGTCACATATTTGAATCAACGTCGGGATAAATTATGGGTACGTTTACTTTTTCATTTGAACCTTTAAAAGTGAAATCTCTCCAGTATTATTGTTAATAAAGATAATTAGTGTATTATGGTACGTTTTCTCAGGTTCGGTCTGTGTGTGTGCAAGGAGAATGAATAGAAGGATCAGGTTGAAATAAGCTCCTGTATTAGTGGAGGAGAGCCGGATAGATCCGGCTGGACCTGTAAAACGAGAGAGCCGGTGAAAGAGCCGGAGCAGCCGTACTCTTGCTGAACTTCACTTGACAGTCTGGAGCTCAATCTGGACTGATAAAGTATTTCAACACTCTCAAGTATGTATGCGGAGAAGTACAGATCACACAGAGCTATTGGGTTCCCACTCGGGCCGCCGGTCAAAACCAGTTCTTGTTTACCAGTGACTCACACATTGTGTCACAGCTTTAAACAAGGTCAAACTTATCTTTATAGCTATAGATTAATAACACATGCAGATATAATATTCATCATTCTATATGAAAGAACTGAGGATTCAATCACATCAAGAGCACAAAAACATTGAGTTTGATTATATTCTATATCCAAAGATAAGCAATATCAATCTATGACATATATAACATGACATCACACACCATCTGAAGACCATCTTATACAAGTGTCAACCACTCAGCCGATAGCATGGCAGTGTGTGTGCAGAAGGGAAGTAGCCTGTTCCTCTGACTCAGCTGTAGTTTCATGTGTCAGGTCACAGACTGATGATCCCTGACCCGTCTCAGAAATATGTCTCACCAGTTCTGGCTTAATGTCACAGTTATTAAAGAGTCCGGCACTCTTATTTTAGATATATGACATTATATAAGTGTTCTCGTACATTCATACGACATACTATTGGTTTACAGGTTATCATGATCATTTTTCTTGTTTATAATTCACTTAAGGCTTTATGAATATCTATATTTATTTGTACAAATATATCATTATGAATATCTAAATTTTATACTTGAAAAAAGAAACGTTCAAATGGATTTAAATCGTGCATTGTTTTGTATTCTGTTATTACATTTTAGCATGAGCAAACATTCTAGAAAGACACCCAACTTAAACAAGACGGAAGTGTTTAACATGTGTTGAGAGACTTAAACAATCTTACCCCATGTCAGAACGATACGTGTTTGAATGATAAACGATGCCAAATGAATATTTGAAATAAATGATTATAAATGCATTTAAATCAACACAATGGTTAATGTAAGCTTAATGGTTTTATTTTGTAGTAAACACAGGTTGCTGGATGATTTTCTTAAAGTTTAAATAATGATGCTGAAAATCCTGAAAGTAGAAAGTGTGATGTAAGAAACCTTTCAATGTGTCTAAATATAGTTGTAAAGGCATGTCTCCAGCAGAGATCTCATGAGATCAGCTCTATTCTGCACCGCATGAGGAGAATTAGGTTAGTCATCTCAAACATCTGTTTCAGTTGAACAGGATAGAAAAACATGATGCCTTCATCCCGCCCGACTGACTTCTCTATGACTTCTACAGACTTTACTCATGAAGAGACAATGGAAGCTATGTGTTCAAGTCAGCATCTCCTCATCTGATGACCAACTGGAATGAGGAAAAGACCAAACCACTAATATCTGCAAAACTACAGGAATGAAATAGGATTTGAATTGCCGTATTCCAACATGAGCAGTATTCTGTCATCATTTACTCATTTGCCAAGCTGTATGACTTTCAACAGCAGTGCAAAAAAAAGTAGATATTTTGAAGAATTTTCATAACCGAACAACAGTGAGGCATGCTTACTTCTATTTAGGTAACACACACCCATTGTAGTGGATGTGTGCCAAAGACAATTCCACAAATTTAAAATGACAAGAGCGGATTTTTAGATCTTTTTTAACCACTTTCTAGCTCATGTCACTGGAAGGATTCTATAAATTATTCATTAACTTTAGTTATTCATTTCTCCTTGGTCAAACTGATCAAATACACCTTCAACTTTTTTATAGAAAACATTATTTATTTAACACACTGAAGCAAATACATATTATTTGTCGTTTTGTCATCGCATAATAATCCTACAAAATCTTGGTAGAAAAGGTTTTAACTAAACAGAAGATATTGCACCTATAGATTTAGTAGCTTAACACCCATCAGCCCCTGAAATAGTCAACAAAAAATTGGAAGAAGGACTTGAAGAGCAAATCTTTTATATTCCACCATAAACATAACATTCAATTCTTCATGAAGACTACTTCAATACCTGGAAGTGCATGTTTAAGAATGTTTGATTCTTTTAAATAAAACACAAAAGTGATGCAGTATTCACCATGACCCAGCATTACACTTGCATCATAAACTATACACACACAAAATATCTTACTGCGTTTGTGCAAAGGCCTCAGTCTTTATAATTAACAGTAACACAAACTAAATCATATGTTAACACATGTGTTACTTCAGAAAAAAAGTGCTAATGTTTGTTAAAGAGAAAAAGTTTCTGTGTTGTTCAGATCATGTGAGAGTCAATTCTCTATCACTTAACATCACTGAACTCTTATGTCTTCTCTTCTAACAGTCCCACATGTTGCTCTTGTACTTTCAGTGTAAAGGCAACGTGGCATGTGAAGATCCTACCCATAATGCTTTGCAGCAGGTCTTCTCACATATTTGGAGAACATGTGATATATCCACTTCTTATGTATCAATCAACTAATCGACAAAAAGAAAGTGTGTCCTTGTTCTTCTGGAGTGAATTGTTCTTGTTCAATCATAAAATTTCCCCCAACGAGGAACAAGATTTAAGGTTCTTGCTCTTGGTGGCTTTGAGTTTGGTTCATCTTAAAGTTGATGGCACAAACTCCACAAATATTCTGTGCTCAACAGGGATGGATGGGAAACTCTCTCAAGATCTTCCACGGGCCACAGAGTCGGACTCGACCTGGTGTACCATCCAGTGATTGGGAGTGTTACCTGGAGGATATTCCTCTGATTCACTGCGCTTGTGACTCCTCATGGAGGAAGACCAAACCATAGGCGAGGGGTTGAGGTTAAAGATTAGAGAACCCTGACAGTGCTGGTCAGGTGACATCACTTCCTCAGCGGGGTGGACAGATATCCTGCCTAGAGTCCTGGGTGACACACACCTGCTCTGGATGAGGGTCAATCTAATCAGACATAAAAAGATTTAGACTAAAGCATTCTAAAACACTAAATATATTTGAGAGACCATCAACACACCTCACAATACAGCGGTGGAGGCTGATATCGAAACTCATGTATGTAGTTGTAAAGCGGTCCTTCAAGATCATCCCTCACACCTGCTGAGAGGTCAAGATTGTTCTGACGTTGTTCATCTGTGACAACTTCAGAGTAGCTTGGTGGAGCTGGATGAAGAAAAAAGAAATAAATCAGACCAAAGAGAGAAAGCAAGATTTTTTTAATACTTTTGGACGTGAGTCTTACCTTCAGGTCTCTCAGGTAAACCCAACCATCCCATGGTCATACTGCCCTGACTGCTGACGGAGGATGTCCGACTGCCGAAAGAGTGAAGCGGGATGGTACCGATCACCAGCGGCAGGTTCAGAGTCAGATTCACAGCCCGAGGGATGTCCACATACACCTATAGAGAGAGACGGGATATTAGCAGAGTGACAGACACCTGTTCCAGAATCAAACCCCTAAAACAGACCGAAGACTCACCACGAGTGAATACTCCACACGGATGATGCTGCAGTCCACAATGGATGGGGACACAGGAGGTATCTTAAGCATCTTGCCGTCCCACGTCTCGGCCTTGCCGGGGGGCAGAGGATCACCACGGAGGTTCGACACAAGCTGTTTGATCTCCTTCACCTTCCCTTTGGCAAAGAAGATCTGTGTTTGGTAGATGGCTGCCTTTGGCACAACCGGACGAGAGGAGCAGTTTTCAATCTCAGCAAAGATCTGAATAGATTCTCCTGTAAAGATGAACACACAGATGTTTAGGTTTGTTTCAGAAGAATGTGTATGTTCAGAAGTATTTCTCCGATCTTACCTGGAGTGTAACCCTTTCTTTCGATTTTGGCACTTAGTGAGATGGGTCCTGAGGTGCAGAACCAGCAGCAGAGCGTTTTGTCCTTGGTGCCGGCCTGAGGAGACTGATGAGAAACCTGAGTTAACGTCACTGTTAAACCACAGAAACATAACAGTGTTTCACACGTGTTTCTCTCACCAGTAACTGTGGAGTGTTGATGTCGATGTGCTCGAAAACGGTGAACTCTTTTTTGGCTTTCATGGGCAGAAGCCACGGTCTGTGGAGCTCAGCCTTCACCCAGTACCGCACGCTGCCGTGTTTGCCCTCGAATGATGTAGCTAAAGGACTGCGTGAAAAGAACAACATGTCAGCGTATCGCTGCACACATCATACATGTGTAGAAACAGAGAGGAGAGATACTCACGTCTGAGGCAGCTCAAAACTGAAGGGGAACTCATGTCGTCCAGAACGAAGAACACAGAAACCTTCATCACAGCTGTCATCATCTGGATAAAAAAACATCAACAACATTAAATATAAACTTTAACACATATGGAGTCTTTCGACGAAATATAACACAACAT
>CM065661.1:2248523-2251023 GCA_033220385.1 Triplophysa yarkandensis | reverse complement strand
GAGCAGGTGGAGAAACTCAAGGCTCTGCAGGTGGATTCTGCGGAATACAGCTGTGCCAAAGCTATAGTTCTGTTCACATCAGGTGAGAAACACACCACATCATCACATTAAATCATGGGATTATTAACATGTGTATATCATGGGATTATTAACATTTATATATCATGGGATTATTAACATTTATATATCATGGGATTATTAACATTTATATATCATGTGATTATTAACATTTATATATCATGTGATTATTAACATTTATATATCATGTGATTATTAACATTTATATATCATGGGATTATTAACATTTATATATCATGTGATTATTAACATTTATATATCATGGGATTATTAACATTTATATATCATGGGATTATTAACATTTATATATCATGGGATTATTAACATTTATATATCATGGGATTATTAACATTTATATATCATGTGATTATTAACATTTATATATCATGTGATTATTAACATTTATATATCATGGGATTATTAACATTTATATATCATGTGATTATTAACATTTATATATCATGGGATTATTAACATTTATATATCATGGGATTATTAACATTTATATATCATGGGATTATTAACATTTATATATCATGTGATTATTAATATTTATATATCATGGGATTATTAACATGTGTATATCATGGGATTATTAACATTTATATATCATGTGATTATTAATATTTATATATCATGGGATTATTAACATGTGTATATCATGGGATTATTAACATGAATATATCATGGGATTATTAACATGTATATATCATGGGATTATTAACATGTATATATCATGGGATTATTAACATTTATATATCATGTGATTATTAACATTTATATATCATGGGATTATTAACATGTGTATATCATGTGATTATTAACATGTGTATATCATGTGATTATTAACATGTATATATCATGTGATTATTAACATGTATATATCATGGGATTATTAACATTTATATATCATGTGATTATTAACATTTATATATCATGGGATTATTAACATGTGTATATCATGTGATTATTAACATGTATATATCATGTGATTATTAACATGTATATATCATGTGATTATTAACATGTATATATCATGGGATTATTAACATGTGTATATCATGTGATTATTAACATGTGTATATCATGGGATTATTAACATGTGTATATCATGTGATTATTAACATGTATATATCATGTGATTAATAACATGTATATATCATGGGATTATTAACATTTATATATCATGGGATTATTAACATTTATATATCATGTGATTATTAACATGTATATATCATGTGATTAATAACATGTATATATCATGGGATTATTAACATTTATATATCATGGGATTATTAACATGTATATATCATGTGATTATTAACATGTGTATATCATGTGATTATTAACATGTCTATATCATGGGATTATTAACATGTGTATATCATGTGATTATTAACATGTCTATATCATGGGATTATTAACATGTGTATATCATGTGATTATTAACATGTGTATATCATGTGATTATTAACATGTATATATCATGTGATTATTAATATTTATATATCATGTGATTATTAACATGTATATATCATGTGATTATTAACATTTATATATCATGTGATTATTAATATTTATATATCATGTGATTATTAACATGTATATATCATGTGATTATTAACATTTATATATCATGTGATTATTAACATTTATATATCATGGGATTATTAACATTTATATATCATGTGATTATTAACATGTATATATCATGTGATTATTAACATGTATATATCATGTGATTATTAACATGTATATATCATGTGATTATTAACATGTATATATCATGTGATTATTAACATGTATATATCATGTGATTATTAACATTTATATATCATGTGATTATTAACATGTTTATATCATGTGATTATTAACATGTATATAATATGGGATCATATGAACACACATCAACACTGAGAATCTATGCATTATTATTTGCATATTAATATAAAGTGCTGCGTGTTTATTCTTATTTGTAGAGGAAATATAAGAGAGGATGAACACAGGGGGAGAGGTTGTTGTAATTACTTAATTTCATTTTGTGGTTTTAAACATTTTTTAAATAGGAAGAAAAATAGAAATCATGTTGAACACACACACACACACACACACACACACACACACACACACACACACACACACACACACACACACACACACACACGCATACACATGATACATGGAATTAACTCGTTTTTTAAGTGTATAGAATTATAGTTTCACTCACATAACTTATAGAAAATCTACACGTATGGATGCATCTTGGTTATAGAACTATTATATTGTCACAACATCGAAATATTTCTATTCAAAACCTTACTTTATTTTCTCACATGTTTAATATTTGCTGGTAAATGTAATGCAGTTATGTAATGTAAACTTTTTCCCTCTTAAAGTGATTGATAAGGTATAAAAGGAAATT
>CM065661.1:2221023-2243523 GCA_033220385.1 Triplophysa yarkandensis | reverse complement strand
GAATAAAGGAATAAAACATGTTCTTGTCCTCCTTTAACGTTAAGCTAAAAACCTTCTTTGATTTTCATGTGGCACTACACACTTTAAATCTGTCTTGTTGAGAATAAATTGTGTTTCATTGTAATGTTTAATAAACTCCCAGGTTTGATTAAATGGTTTTTAGTTTTTGAATGTAAATGTGCACATGAGTGAATTTTTCCACAGGCACAGACTCTGAACATGATCACATCTGAATGAACCTGTGCTGTCTGTCTCACCTCAGGCTTTCTGAAATGGATTCTGTATGTCGGAATCAGCCGTGCCACATGTTTGTCCTTAGGAGAAAAAGAGGGATTTCTTATCATCAACCCATAGAGATGTTATTATCAGAGCTTCTGTCCAGAGCACCGCAGGCTTCACAAACATCAGAAATAAAATCCTCATGTTAGTCTGTTGTACCTGTCATGCAGGACATTTAAACAGCAAGATAACATTACTGCCCAGAGGAAAATCATTTTACTTTTCATCATGTTTCTTGGTAAATTGGTCAGAGCATACTTCTAAGGTCATGGGTTTGAACATGCCAAGAAACAAATGTATACCACAATCCAATGCATATCGCTTTCGATAAAAGCATCTGCAAATACAAAAGTGTAAAAAAATGATACAAAGTATAAAACAATCTGTAGTATTGAGTGAGCTGATAAATGTCTCATGCAGGTTTAAAAGCAAGAATGATTCATGAATGTGGGAATACTGTGGATCTGAAGAGACTTCATGTTGTTCATCGTGTCTCTTCAATCTCACCACTGTTGAAGGGAAAGAATCGAGCTTTACTGGGTGTTTCTTCTGTCCCGCGGGTGTGAATGTTCTGGAGTCTCTCTGTTGTGTCTGCAGTTTACATCACAGTGGTCCAGTTGAACCCGTAGATCATTGCTGGAGGGAAACTTTGCCCGGGGGCATGTAAATAAAAAACCCTCCTACACTTCACACATAAAAGAGACCAAACTCATGACATCTGACTGTGTGTGCGAATCAGGAAAGAAAAACAGACATGTATAGCAAAGAAAAATAGCATGTCTGGTCATATATATGTGTTACAGGACTATTGGATTAATTACACAATCACTCTCTCATATTTTCTCTCCATCTGTTCCTCGATGGTGGAATGATCTGCCTCTTACACATGTTGGCATTTCTCAGTCTCTATCTTCAAAAAACTCATTCAATCTCATCCTTCTGTCCACACCTAACCCACTCACTGTGTATATTAACAAATGCTTTACCATTTTTCCCCTCCTACAGCTTTTTTCTAAATTAGAAAACTCTGTTCTTAGTACTTGTTATTGTTATCTCTGCTTATTACCGCTCTTGTATCTCCTCAATGCTTTGGACAAGCGTCTGCTCAATGTCTAAATGTAAATGTATTTAATAAAACAACATTTTATTTTTAATCCTGGCATGGAAATTTGACTATGCCAAAATCTGTTGTGGAAATGCAATTCTTACACGTAAATAAACAAGCAAATCAACCCCTTGACCTCTGAACTGCACAGAAAACCCCAGCAACAATCCTAAGCCATGCCATAGCAACCATCCAAGCAACATCCAATAAACCTATTTAATAGAAACCTTAAACATATTTAATAAATAAATAATATAATTACACATCCTGAAATCAAATATACATCACCTTGTATGTTAGTTTTTATGAGAAGATGATTCATAACTTTCTTTGAATGATCTTTTGTTGTATTCTGCAGAAGAAAGAAAGTCAGACAGGTTTGACTGTGAGTAAATTTATGACAGAATCACTTAAACACTGAACATTAAACTAAACATGAAATGATCATACGCTTTAACTCACACACACATTTCGTCATACATTGAATGTATATTCACACACACTTGATCTTAAAATAATGTGGTGAACAGCCACCTGTTGTCCATTATTGTGAAATATTTCGATGGCATAAATCATACGAGCAATTCATCACCGGCTGTCAGAAGAGAGTGTAGAGGTCACGTGGGAGGGTGAAGAGTCACATATGTGCAGATGAAGGTCAGATTCACACAGCACACGCCATCCACAGATTAACATGAGACAGAGAGGAAAAGTGTGAAAACAAACCTATATAAAAATACATTTAAGACATGTTGTAGTAAGTCATCAGGATTCATGATCTTTAATTTATACATAAAGAAGTGCTTTACAAATACATGGAGTGAAAACAACATTTAAGCATTTTATATATAGTATTGATTTTAGACAGACACTGCAAAATAAATTTGAATTTTAATGTTTTTAAAAGTCATGGACTTAAAGTAAAGAAGTCAGTGGCACTGACACCAGCCCAAATGTGACAGAACAGAGTTATAAAATGAAGACAAATGTAGATTTCTATGAATGTGGAATATGAATGTATAGCTCAGTTTTTCTTGCTGTACTTAGAGAAATGACTTTAATCTTACTGAGAGGTCTTAGAATTTTTTCATACCATTTTAATGTCCATTTTAGAAGGTGGTCAAGATCAGCTGGACATCTCTACATGATTCCAAGACACAAGATGTGAAGAAACAGTAGACGTAGACAGAGTCTGATCTCGACTGATGGTATGAATGATGATGTTTCACATATCATTGTATATCTGCAGTATTATGGGCTGGCAGTCAGAGATCTTTACCATGAGCTGCAGGCTATAACGTGTCCCATTTTAATCTCCCAGTACAAAAGATCTGAAAGCAGTGTTGCGGTCTTCTAATCGTTCTCTTTCTTTCGTGTGTTTGAAACACTTCAATATCTCTGGCCAGACATCCTTTTCTTTTATTTAATAAAGAAAGTATTTTTAATTTTGAAACCTGGTAATGTTATTATCCACAGCACCTGACATAACCTATTAAATGAATCAAATAATTTAATTATGGCAATCAAGTCCGTAAGAGGTCAATCAGGGCTTGGCTTTGTTCCATTTTTTATCGGAACAATAAATATTCTCAAACTTTAGAATTCTGAGGTCATTTTGGGCCAAAGAAAATGCAATAAAATAATTTCATAATGTGTGTATTCGTAATGGATTTTTGTAATGTAGCTGTTCCATAAAGACAGACATATAGATTTTCTCCAGCGTCTGAAGCAGTGAATGACCCACTTAAAGTGGCACAAATGCCATTAATACTTTCTCAGGTCATGGCACCGTAGGATATTCAAAAACAGTCAGAGAGAAAGAAAGAGAGCGAGAAAAAGAGAAATCATGTGTGTCTCTCAGGAATGCCCTCCATATTAAGTCTATAATAGAGTTGAGTGTTGTGCCAATGGCTATATCTAAAACATGCTCATTTCCTTCTGAAACTCAATGTGGCCCCCAATGGACAAATCCAGTCTTAAATAGATTCAATCTAGAAGAAGTAAAACTTAATTTAAAAAAATAAAAAGGTCAAACGCTTTCCTATTTATAATTAAGGAGTACAAACACGTCTCACAAACCGCCACGTATTACAGCGAAACAAAATGGAATAAAACAAATAACCCATACATGTTCCTGAGTAGATTTGCCTCATATTCTTCGATCTGATAGAAAAACTTCTACAGCGGATTTAATGCAGAGCTTCACGGTTCTAAAAAGCCCACCCTAATGTAGACCACCCTTATTAGAACTAGTGCCAGAAAATAAAGCCCGAGGAACATTAAAATGCTGATGTGTTACAGGTCTAAAATAAAACATGTCTTCACTCGCCCGTTCTGCCTTTCCAGTCACGTCTCAGTGTGGCATCTGGAGTGCCGTGGAGGGTCAGCGAGACAGCATGAGACTCAACACAAGCATCAGCCCACCAGAGAGAAACACAACGATGAGAGGACACGTCAAACTACAGACAGTTAGACGTGTTCTCTTTAATAAAACACACACGCGTTCAATGTGAACTGTGATTTCCTCTCATTCAAGGCCACAAAATCCCATCAACACAAAGCTGACGGAAGAATAGAATTAAATGTTCTCATGATGACACTGAACCGTCAGGTTAAAGACACGACGCTCTGTGATAGTGACATCACACAAAACTTTATCATTACGACTACTCGATGACGACAAAAATAAAAATAATCACGATTATGTTGAGGTCATGATTATTTATGACACAATGAATTTAGAAAATGAGTTAGTAAATAAATCCAAAATTTTACCTAAATCAATAACA
Source organism: Triplophysa yarkandensis (assembly GCA_033220385.1). Lineage (NCBI taxonomy): Eukaryota > Metazoa > Chordata > Actinopteri > Cypriniformes > Nemacheilidae > Triplophysa > Triplophysa yarkandensis. The sequence continues at coordinate 2,239,350 of CM065661.1, read as the reverse complement.
AATAAATGCATAAACATAAATAATGAAAAACAAATACACAACTGAATGCAGCACAATAAATATATTAACCTCAATTATTATTGTTTCGTTTTCACAATTTTTGAAAGCCAAAATTGAAAGAGAAAATCGATTATAACTCACACATTCCTATCTGAGACTAGAATGAGCTATTTATTTACTAAATGTTGTTTTTATTCCTTTCTTTATTATTTCATATAATAAGTTTGGTGAAACACCAGATTTCTCTTAATTGGACATTTTAGGGCAGTCTTGTAGACATTTATTCGTTTTGTGTTGAGTGTTTTCTCACCAGTGATGTCATTCGTCTTAATGTTGCCGTCATTGAGAGATGTAAACAAACGTAGGAGCATGTAAGCAGAAATACACAGACACATATTATAAAAGTATCACTCCTTTTTCATAACTGTATAGATTTTACATTAACGTAACGGCAAAGATGTCCAGACCGACACAAACAGATGGTGGTGTACCATCAGTGTATGGCGTCAAATCCTGATCAGCACATAAGTACAGTCACTCGGAGCAATGACTCTCGATGTACACTTCCTTTTTCTGTTCAGGATGTATTGAAATCTACATGACGAACAAAGATACAGCAAGACAATCTGTCGTAAATTCAAACGTGTAACCTCACTTCGGGAGTTTGTTATTTCGAGCGAAACTTCGCTAACCTGCAGGCCAAACATCTCAGACAACAGATCCTCCAAAAACTCCTGCAGGAAAACACGACCACAGATCCTGTTCTTCTGGTCTTATATTATTTCATATTTATTTATAAGAGAATCATTTAAACATAAATATAATAATACAAATAAATAAAACGTACATATCTTTTCCCTATTTACTACAATGTATATTTTCCCATAACCAAACCATTGCATACTTACAGGATAAATAATCCTATTGAGGGCATGTTTGCATGCAATGCATTTTGGGATATCCTATTTCTGCTGTGTGCTGTAGAATGCACATTTAACGAGCCATTTGGGTATTCAACGCATACAGAAATCTACGCAGCATCCAGGAGAATATACATTTTAAAGCCTTCACAATTATATATTATTGGCTCTCACTGCTTGTTTCGTTTATGAATGTAAATCCTGGTTGTGCTGTAGATCAGGAGTTATTCTTGCTTTGTTCCACATGGTTGTCCAGGTTAAAGATGTGACCTTGTAGATGATGATTGCTGATGATGCTGATGATAGCGGACATCAGGGGTTCAGGATTATAATGTGAATCAGGTCCATCAGAAGTTCATCGGCTATATTAACATACAGAGAGTCGGCAGAAACTCGCTCTCCTGAAGCATCTGCCCTCACCATGATCCACACCTAGTGCACCCTAGATAGAGACGTTCTTCCTTTTATACGCCCCCAGTTTTCATTTTGCATTCATTTCATTGCCCAGAGTCATGAATTTTTCATCACTGGTTTCATAATGAATAAAAGATGAAAAATGGAAGGACATAGACAGCTAGAGTAACCCTGTGTTTATGTTTCATAACTAAATGAGAGGGCAAAAAACTGGCTTGGAAATCAATCGTGGAGTCTTTATTTACATTGTCACATACATCACACATCACATGTAGAAACGTAACGTCATAATCCCAGAACTGAGTCCAATGTCAAGTTCTTTATAGTTGGTGATGGGGGTGAAACGGCAAGTTTCACCTTCCACTGAAATGACTTGTAAAGACTTTGCTTTTCTCCGCTTGACATTTTTCAGAAGTTGTAGATGTATATGTCCCAGTAGAACACGTGTGAGATGATGGTAACCGAAAATGTTATAATGATGATGGATGAGGTCAACACGTACACAATCTGAGCGATGATGTCATTAATGCCAGTGCTTTTAATGTCCAGCTTCATCATGGGATGTCCTTTTTTAGCATGGGGAAGGTCACACAAGACATCCGTCACAACACGGGGCAGTGCTGTGTCTCTCTTCTCCGGCCAGAGAATGAAGTCCAGAAGATCACAGGTGCGTTGGATTGGGTTTCTCTCCAGGGGCAGGAGACGGAGCGAGTGACCACCTGACATGGTGAAGGACACATCATTGACCCCCGTCTGACGGTTAGACACCAGATTGAGAGTGCACAGGCTTTTGTCATCATGGAGAAGTCTGTGTTTTAATCTGGAGATGAGATAACGACTCTCATCTTCAGTGATTTTTTGTGATGTAAGTCAGCTTGTTCATGCGGAGATCTAGGATCTCCATTAGAGGTAGATATCTGGGCTGACTCTGATCCAAGTATGTTAAAGTGTTTCTCTTCACACTAAGATACAAAAGGGTCTGTGGGAAATGATTCAATATATATTTGGGATTTGTGAAAGTTTATTGAAGGATATGTGGAGATGCGTCAGGTTCGAGAGATTCTTGAAGAAACAAGGATGTCCAGTGGATTTCCTTTGAACTGAAGTTCTTTCAGTGAAATGCTGTTTAATGCTTTGTTGGTCAGAGTATTGATCTCGCTCCAGCTTAGATTGAGCTCTCAGAGGAACTCAGAGGTCTTTGAGAAAGGCCAGACTGTGTCTTACGCCTGCAACCAAGTGTTGGAGGTCGCTGAAGGCTGAATCTGAACGCATGTAGACTCTGTTGTAGGATAAATCAAGATACTTGCGTTTGGGAAAGGGTTTGAACTCTGCAGGGTTAAAATATGAAGCGATGAGTTGAAGGTCAGATTAGGACATATGATTGGGAAGTGAAGTGGGTTAACGTGGAATATACTGTTACTGCTCAGGTCTAAAACTGTGGTGAGACACTCGTGTTTGGTGAACGGCGGGCAAAGGCGAAACTCTTGATCTGTGTGAATATAAGGACCCTCATGTGAGTGTCTATGTCTGATGTAAAATTCAGTCTGAGAAGTTTTGAAAGTTCTTAAAGATGGACAGATTGAACATAAATTCTGCAGACTGAAAAGAGGCGTTAGAGCTTCCTCACAGAGGTTGCTGAAAAGATAACCCTGTAAAAAAGCGTTTTCAGTGAATCTGGAAAAACCTTCGGATGGTTTGAGTCTTGATAAATGGTTTGTGACAGATTGTTGTACAAGAAATCAACAACCTCAACTGGAGAGAGCACGCTTAAGAACTGTCTACTTTCAAATTCAATCACCAGAAAATTAAAGGTAAGATACAAGTAATTTAATATAGTCAGGTTTTAAACCAATGTGGATTTTTTTCTAAAGTCCACATAGTCTTAAGTCTTGCAGTTGTGTGAGGCCACCAACAGAATCCATTCGCATCTCTAGTAAACGATTCTTCATCCGGCGTGGTTGGCACTGAAACGGAGCGTTAAAACAAAATAGACAGTTTCCAGATAAATCCAGAACTTTCAGATTTGTTAGATTCCGCAAGATGAAGTCATTAATGTACTGGGTCTTGTTTAAGAGAAGTGAGAGATTCTGAAGGGATCTGGGTAATCCAGCTGGGATTTTTCTTGTCTGTTTCTGGATAACTGTAACACAGTCAGGTTACGGTTTTAAAATGTTTCATTGTGAATGACAAACTCCAATCACAGGAGGTTGTCTCAAGGCCCAGCTGAGAGCTTAAGATGATTGGGCAGAACACATCACAACATCAGGAGCATCTTCATCTTTATCATCTTCCCACAGTTTTAGAGATGAAGAAATGTATTTCAGCATGAACGAAGTGGTTCTGTTCTGGAACACAAAACACACAAAAGATCCAGTTTAGCAGACATCACACATGGTTCTTTAAAACAGAACGTATTGTATAAAACTATATCGTGTCCTCAACAGGAAACTTTCTGACAGTGTTGTGAAGAGGTCTGTTGTTTCCTCTTTAAGTTTCAATTCTATGAGCAGAACACACAAAGAAATCTGTGTATCTACCGTCTGGGAATGAGGCTTTAACTCTCCTGTACGTTACGAAGAATTCGGATATATGTATGAATGCCAAAGTCCCTACAAAAGTTAAGACAGAGTTTAGAAAAACTGAAAAGTTGATGCATTTTAAATCAGAATGGCTTAAAAATGTATTTAAATAGTGTTGAAGTTGAATAACTTTAGAAATAAACTTGATGTTCACACAAGAGACCCCGATGGAGTCCGTTCTTCTTTTGACTCTTTTATGTGAGATTTTATGAACTTTAGATGACTTTAAGATCAATAATGTTGGCTTATGAGTCATCAGATGGACATTTAAAACTATTAAACACTCATTCTGAATAGTAGTTCTTTTCTTCATGTTCTCAGATGTGTCCACGGACAGACAGACAGTGATGTTGGTGGCATGCGGAGCTGGGAGTGCATTAGTATGCCATGGTGAAATGTGGTGACTGTGAGTGGACACTTCAGCAATTAGATGCATGGCACTCTGCTTGAACCCACAGAGGTGCCAGCGCTCATATTCAGCTCGGCACCTGAGGGCAGCTTTCATGCATTGCTTTCCAACCGCTGCTACGTGTTCCACATACAGATCGCACACATTATTAATTTTAAATGTGTTGTGTCCATGCCACAGTCTTAGCTTTCCGATCAGGAGAGAGGGACGAGGTATGGAGATGAACAAGAGACGCTTCATTATACAGCAGTGTTTTACTCCATCGGTTGTTGTTTTACCTGATGTATCATCACGTGACTATGTTTGGCCTGTTGTGAGGACACCAGATGATGCTTTTAATAAAGCAATGGAGAAACGACCCTATCTATACATTTGCAGCGCATTCAACGTATGCATTTTTTATTGCATATATTATCCGCTCAATGTCACAGGATACCAACTGAGCTAGAGATTCAATTTGCTCAGCTGTATTTTCTCAAACTCATGCTCTGGACTTGTTCTCATAACGAAGGTGTCTATGAGAAGTGAATCCATACTAATGCAATGGTTTATGGATGTGCAGGTGTTTATGATCCAGTGGGGTATCAGAGCCGGAGGGGCTGGAGCATTTGCCCCGGGGTGTTACTGTATGTGACAGAACCACGAGCACTGGACGACACAAGATGATTCTGTTTAAACACACACAATTTACTGCAGCCGTTGAACAATAATCATGGAATATTTCAAGCGCCTATTTATGGAGGTATTCATATCCAATATACAATGAGAATGAATACACTAATAAAACATTGTTGAAATGTAAGGTGAAAACAAAGTTTTTTCACTCTACAAAAACTGCACAGTTCACCCGCATATGAAATTTCTGCCATCATTTATTCATCCTCGTATCATTCCAAACATGTATGAGTTGACTTCCATACTCAATACAAAACCAATGGGACATTTTTCAAAATATCTTTTGGGTTTAACTGGCAAATGAGTTTTAAACCACATAAGGGTGTCTGAGGCCTGGCGTTTAATCCTGAATGAGAGAATTTTCATTAGTGTTGAATGACGTGAAAAGGGAAACCCACGCCGGTTCGAGATTCTCATTAATGTTCTTCAGAAGCTCAGGTCTGCTGCTCTTTTGCTACTTTAAAAAGATGCCCTTCATAGCTCAATTAGTCTGTCCTGATTCCCACAGCAGCTTTTATTTAATAAGACAAGGATTGAAGAAACTAATTATGAACCTGAGAGACGGACACGGCGTACGAATCCCCAACACATCAAACACATAACATTCACACATGTTCCAGATCTCGAATCTGGATAAAAAAAAAAATCATTAATAACGCTGGATTAATTTTCACATGTGTATAAATCCCCGACGGCATCTATTGTTTTATCATGAATACATTTGTTTTCAAATGACATGACATCACAATGGATCCGGTTTATATTAATATACAATCCTGTTATTATGAATAATGCACAGAATGTTACAGAAGAAAAACCTTTCACAATCTTATAACTCTTCTGTCATGTAAACATAACACTCTTCTTTAATATTAATTTCTCTGCTCATGTAAGTTTAAATGGTTTGTAAACACTTGAGAGAATGTACTTAAAAAAATAAAACACACACAAAGAACGAGCAAAACTTTAAAATAAGTACTTCATTTTTCGTCTTTTTTCTGGATATAAACATGCAAAGTCTAGAGGTCAAGACTGCTGCAATCTTACAATATACAAGAATTAAATTATTGCCAGACTACAAAACACCCTTTCATTTCTCTGTGAAATAAAATTCAGTTTTACATGCCGTGAACAAACATACAAATATAAGAATAAAACACTGGATTAAATCATGAAAAATATGTATGTTGCATCACATCATGAGTGAGGTCATGGGTCAAAAACACATCGTAAATAATCTTGACACTTTGTGTATTTACAGAACATTTTCTTCTTTGGATTTAGTTGCACATCATGCAGTTTTTCTTTAAAATACATGCTTGAAGCTATTAAGGAGATGCTTTTAGGATTCAGGAATTTATTTTAAGGAATAGTGCTCAGAATGGACTCTAAAGGAATAACATTCAATTTCAATATTGCATCCATTATAATTCTGACCGTTACATACACACGAATACAGGCAGATGAGTAACATCTGTTATGGCTGTTATTAGAAAGGTGCAGAATAAAAACACATATAAATAAATTAAGGACATTACATGAGAAACCATTCATTTATCAGCAAGTAGATATTACCATACCATTGACTGATTGTAGTATGCAAATCTGCATAAATAACAATGATAAAAACCATAGAAATCTCTTTTAAAAACAACCATTAAAGTCCACGAGACGATCACAGTGTGTGTGTGTCGGAAGCCATAGATTTGAAGTTGCGCTGCAGGACGGATCAGATCTTTTTTCTCCTGCTCGGACTGAAATCTGTCCTCAGTTCTCTGTACTGAACCTGACGGCATATCGGACAGAAATCACATTCACAGCGGTGAAAATACAACAGGTCAGAACGTTCACGGGTCACTTACCATCTGAACATCAGAAGGAACCCGAGACAGAAAGTCCAGCAGCTCATTGTTGTCGATGAGGTAAGGGTCTCTCAGTTTCTTGGTGAATTTATTGATGCCTATTGAAACACGTTCATACGCTTATTTTCACAGGCTTATCACAGGTGTAATGAAATATCACAAAAAAGTGTTTAATTTTTTTTTTTTTTTCTGTTTAATTCTTAAAATGTGTACTTTTTTATCATATTCTGTATTATTATAGTTGATGGGCCTATTACATTTTAATTATTTACAGAACGCAAAATTTTGTGAATGTAGTTCATTTTATTACAACAAAAATGATAAAGTTGTTCAAAACAGTTTGGTAAATATATTATATTTATTTAACTTTAAAGATGTACTTAAAAATAAATGATTCAGTAAAAATACAAAAAACGAAACAAAACAAATATGCGTTTGTAAAGAATGGGCTTTCAATATGTGATGTTGGATTCATTATGAAACACACAGATCCCATGGCAGTAGAAATGAGTTAGTCTGTATATTGGTTTGTTATTAAAAACTCTTCATAATTTCAATAAGATGCTGGATAATAAGAATTGAAATGAAGTGTTTAATGCAGAAGAATAAAGACGTCTCACCCCAGGCCAACACAATGAAACGCAGCGGGATGAAATATAACAGAAAAGCCGCCGCACACAGGACTGTAATGGCCAACCAGCTGAGAAAAGGCACGGTCCAGTTAAATGTGCTGAAAAACACAAAAAACACACATCAGACTCGAAGAAACCCTGATCACATGCCTAACAAAGCACAGAAGAAACACATCATCTCACTTTTTAATTCTTTCACCGATGCAGGCCACTTCCTCCAGAGCGTTCTGAACCGTCACGATCACGTCCTGAACGGCGTGGAATTTATCTATAAAGCCCATTTTCTCGGAGTCCTGAAGTTTAAAAAACAGGCGTGAATTTATTAAGATAAAGTAATGGGATTTATTTACTTGTGTTATGAGAAGGCGTGGGGTCTTTAGCTCAACACAAAAGCGTCTGGACTTCATTAATATGGAACAGGGGATCTCACGAGCACACACACAGCTCCTGAGGGCCGAAAGCAACACAACTAAACACTGACACAAGATGGAAATCAAATGACATTTCAGCACTTAGATTTCAACTACTGCCAAATCAAATTCATGTTCGTCTTGAGATTGTTTTTAAAATTACAGCTCATGAAGACCTTTTCACACCTTCCCTCAGGAAAAAATATGATTTCATTATATGTTATTGACGGATTATCATTTGTATAACCAGAATATTCTTACAAAACCCGCTGTAAAACTACAATCAATGTAGCAAAGTCATGGTTACTATGGTTACTCATTCGTTTTTGCCGTAGTAAAGTCCCAGTTCATTTTCATTAAAGCTTAACGTATGCACAATCAAAAATGTAAAATGTAAAAAGGACCTGACAATGAATTCAGCTTTTATTTCGTTCCAATAGTGTGTGTCCAGGTATCTGAACTCTGACCTCCCGGACAACTTAAGCGCTGCGGGTTCAACAAATCAATTGTCCTCATAAATTAGTAGGAACAATTTTGGAGATCTGGGGAGATGATATCTGTCCCGTTTTCACCAGCAGCCGGCGGTGATCTAAGTGCAAACATATGTCCGTCTTCAGACCGCCTCTTTATGAATGGAAAACAGGTGTCCGGAAAAATACCCGAGGTAGCTCCGCAGGTCAAAGGTCAGCGTACTAATGGTTGCCTTGTGGCCCACGAAGGGTTATGGGAACGCGAGGAACATTCAGAGTTACACATCTGGGATACGTCGGGTATATTCGGTAACAGAAATATACTTCAGCCGTCCTCAAAACCTCAAACGAACCGTCACGAGCGTTCACTGAAGATTTTCTTTGCTTATTTTAAAACTTCATATCGACAACGAGAAGAGGAAATGTGTGAGATTACCTTCTCATCTTTGTCATCATATTCATTGACATCTTCAAGAAAATCTTCCATGGCTTGCTAAAAACAAACAGAGCATATATATTTACATCTCAGATATTCTGTCCACACCGACGGGTTGGAAATGTAAGAACACACACGACTGGATTATTATTCCGTCACACATCCTTCAGCTCAATTCCAACACATAAAACAGTACGTTAGGATTCTTGCAGGATGCTGATAAGTTCATATTTGAATTAACAAAGTAGTGTAAAATTATGATTTTATAGTTTTCGGGATGGGTGTGATGAATATCACGGCTGACTCTTTGACCGGATATTCCCAACCTAAAAAACGTAATTAAAATGTTGATGGCTTAATGGGAAAGTGAGAGGCCTCTCCAGAAACACGGCTCATTGAAAGTTATCCGCACGAGTTCCGCGCCATTTTCACAATTAATGGTAAATCAATTTTCGGCGAGGCGAGTCCCGCGTACACACTCGAGCGTGATTGACAACGTTTCACCACGCCATGAAATTAGTTTGACACAATTTAATTGGAAAATGCGATAAGTACATACAGCAGGTGAGTGGAATGGCACATTTCTACGCTGGTAGATCTTCTCTACCTTTAATTACATGAAGAAAATATTCAATTCCAGCAATGTGCCCAAATTATGAGCTTGAGATAAAGTGACGGATTCAGAATTCAGTTATTACATGATTGAGTTAATGATTCTCACCACAGTCCGTTCGCGAGGTTCATTCCCCGATGACAGGAGGATGTATTTCCATGTCAAGAGCAGCAACAGAGACAACGGCACCATATAGATCTCAAAGTTCCAAACCACCGTCACGAACACCTAAATACAGAAGAGAAATAATGCTCACAACACACATCAATAGCTGTTTATGCATTAGTTCATTATATTCAGGTTTTTACGTAAAAATATATTTTATTTAAATTTACTTATTCACTATTTTGCTATTATAGTTAACTGTTCTTTAAAAATAGATAAGATTAAAAATTGTTCTTAAACAGTACTTTGAACTAAATTAATTTTATTTACACAAAGATTAATAAAAAAATAGATACTTTCATCATTTCAAGAATTCACAGAGAAATGTTGACATTTGTTAATGTTTATGGCAGATAAAATAAAGTGCACGGCTTTGTTTCTGAAGCATTGCGTGTGTGTGTGTGTGTGTGTGTGTGTGAGTGCGTGTGTGCGTGCGTGCGTGTGTGTGTGTGGTGGGTTGTGAGGTCACACAGAGATCAGCTCCACTCATTTCAGCTCAAGGGTTCTTCAGAGCTCAACTCTGAGCACACTTCACACATCACATCTCTTCAACGCACACAAGAGTTACTAAACTAAACTCCAACATCATTATACGTATTTAGAGTCTTTGTGTTTAAATATTCTCACTAAACATCCCTCTCAGTCAATTTCGATTTCAACTTATTTATGTAGTAACAATGTTTATCCAAAAAGCATCCAGAAAAACTAAACAATAAGCCATAGAACGAATGCTATTATTGCAGCATTTATGAAATTGAACTAGAATTAAATGCTATTAAATACAGTGGTCTATATACAAAATATTTCATTTGACATCAAATCAGAGATTTATCATTTCAGCTGATGGCTCATATAGACACTTATATGAGAATAATGTATTCAAATATTTTGCATGATAAATAAAATCAGATATGCCGGTCTAGCTCAAACAAAACATTTTCAATAATTTAATAACATGTTTAAAATTAATTAGCATTAAAAAAAAATTATTGAGGTCAGACTCAAATTAAATTCAAATATAAAACGTTAAATCTAAAAAGGATGTGTGTGGTCTCTAGAAACAAATCAAAGACTGCTTCTTAATAATTTAATTTAATCAAGTAATTTTGTTGTGTGTTTGTCGTGTGTCTGTGGGCGATTGGACTTCTTTTCACTCACCAGAAGAGCGCATACACTCCTGCGTGGACATTCCCACTGAAAGCAACTGTTGATGTAAGATCCCACGTTCATGAGGAAGAGCACACAACGCTTCACGCGGTTAAAATTCTGCTGTAACAACTGAAAAAACACGCACACACACACACACACACACACACACACACACACACACACACACACACACACACACACACAACACAACATAACACAAAAAGACATCAAACACATACAATATATATTTATATTTAATAAAAAGTCTTATTTACAATTATTCATCTGAAGTTTATTTATCCAAAAGTGTTTCAAGAGAACATTTAACATTCTATAAATAAGAAATGTTTACATGAAAGAGTAACGTTAAAGTTATAGAAAAAAATTCCTATATAAAGAATGTTGGACAGCTTGATATATTATAATTAATTATGATGAGAAACAAAAATTACTTAATTTTTTCTTTTTACCAAAATCCAACTTTCTCAAACATTCTCTAAACAAGCACATTTAGCATGAGTTAAAACACACACAAGCAACACAGGAGATGTTTAAATAAAACGAGAGAGAGAGAGAGAGAGAGAGAGAGAGAGAGGTGTCGGTGCATCTGACAGCTGGGGTTACATATACGAGCCGAATGCATGCTTGAACTCTTCACTGAGTGTGAAATAAAAGCCTGAAGAATCGCAGAGTCCTGCTGAATGCACGGCTTTGTGACGGCGTCTGATTCAGGCCGGCCCCTCCAATTCAGCGCTTTTGTCACGCAGGCACATTGAGAGACAGGACAATGAGCGGGCGCAGGCGCGGAGCCGCAGCCGGACCCTCCGGGGTGGCCCCTCTCCTCTCGTGAGGGCCGGCTTGACATTTCTATTCAACACCTAGAGCGACAGGGCACGGGGAAAACGCTGCGATTCAGCGCTCGCGCCCCCTGTCCCCGACACCTCGGCCTATTGTGCGCGGTCGGGGTGATTTTCAAAACATTTAGACTTTGATTTGGGCCGTTCATGGGAAAAGCGGGCAGCGGGTGATGGCTCGGCGTTACCTGTTTAGACAGTTTGGACTCCTCTTCGAAGTATTTCTCCTCCGGCGGAACGAACGTCCGCAGGCCGGCTTTCACCTTGAAGGGGAGGCACAAAGCGTATGATTTGTTTTAATTAGTGCTCCGCTTCTCTTCGCATCAGTAATTATTGCATTCGGTGTGAAAAACACAACAATGGAGACAACATCAAGCGCTCGAGGCGCACTGCACACTTACGCTGTTGAAGATGACGTCGGCTTCCAGAAAGATGAGCCCTTTTGTTGGCCCTGTCAGCTCCTTGTTTTTCAAGACGTAGGCCTTCTGTTCGCTGTTGCGGATCTGTGTGAGGAAGACGTGACAGCCTGCTGTCTGGCAAAGCCCCAGTGGACCCCCCCGCACGGCTGACCCCTGATCTCCCAGCGGCAGCATCAAACAGCCAGCCGCACATTCTCCCCCTCCCGCCCGCCCGTCTCTGACAAGTACCTGCTCATTACCAGCATCCCTCTGTCATCGCCGCATCAGCCGGCCACGGGGAGGCCCAGCTGTGTGTGCCGCCATCCATCTATCTATTTACTTCAAAACAGCTTTCTGAAAGCCTTCCTAAACCACACACCCTTCAGACTGAGAAGTTATGAGAGCTTACGTTTAGTAAAGGGATCGCCACTTTTCCCAGGAAATCTGCGCTGCGGTCTCGATCCTCGTCGTACACTGTGACTTCCAGCACGGCGTGAATGTCTTTCACATTGCTGTGAAGAAGCAAAAACACGCAATTCATTCGAAAACTCCGCTCATTCCGTGTCAAACCCATTCTTCAGCTGAGTGCGAAAGAAGATATTTTGAAGAATGTTCATCCACATTTCTCAAAGGATCTTCTGCTGAAGGGGCACCTTTAGTTTTACAGTCACATGAGGGTGAATAAATGACGAGAGAATGTTCATTTAAAGTCTGATTTATGATGGGAAACTAGCAGTGTACTCACAATATGAAGACTTTATTCCACTCGGGATTCAGAGTTTTGTACACCGTGTGTGTCTGCAGACGATCATTACTCAACTCTGCCACACAGAATGGATCACTCTTTCCTGAAAAATATTAATACATATGATATCAGATTCAATACAAATTCAACTATCAAAAACTATATATTTCAAAAAAAGAAAAAATCTATATTTCAAGTCATAAATACTTCAACACTCGAATGTATGCATTCTTATCATGATACAGGTTTGATGTTTCACTTTCTCTGTCTCAACTGTTTGTCATCACTGCTATAGATAATATTTAGTTTTCTTTTCTACACACACACACACACACACACACACACACGCACGCACGCACGCACACACACACACACACACACACACACACACACACACATGCACCCACAAGCACACACACACACACACACACACACACACACACACACACACACACACACACACACACACACACACACACACACACACACACACACACACACACACACACACACACACACACACACACACACACACACACACACACACACACACACACACACAATGGGTCAAGGTCATTTAAAGATGTATTTATGTGGCAATCACTTCCTTTTAACACATCTGATCTCATTTGAATAAAACCACAGCATTTTACCCCTTTTGTTGTAAACCTATTAAGCAAATTCTTCCCCACAAATCACTGCGAAACCTTTCAACAAGTGCTGCAGCTCACGTGAGGTGCTGCTGGGGGATCTGAAATATTAAAGTTTAAAAGGTGTTCATAGAAAACTACTGCAGTCTTCTGCAGTGTGTGCGTGCAAAAGTGTTTTTCAAGTCTTTGTCTGTCCAGCATGGCAGGAAAACCGTGAAATCAGAACCCATGAGGCGGTTCTCCAAAGACAACAGCAACCCTGAAAACTATATGAATTAATAATATGGTGAGAGTATATGTCTCTGTGTGTGTGTGTGTGTGTGTGTGTGTGTGTGTGTGTGTGTGTGTGTGTGTGTGTGTGTGTGTGTGTGTGTGTGTGTGTGTGTGTGTGTGTCTGCGTGCGTGCGTGCGTGCGTGCGTGCGTGCGTGCGCGTGTGTGTGTGTGTGTGTGTGTGTGTGCGTGAAGGGGGGTCGGGATTGAGAGATCATCTCTATCAACAAAAACACAACATTCACAAAACTTTCCACACGTACGAGAACAAACACTTAAGTCTAACTATGCGTAATATTTCTAATAATCAAAGTAAGACTGAATTTTGTTATACAATAAAACATTGTATGTTTCAAATAAATTCACTCAAATCTAAAAACAGCTCCAGTCAAGTATTCAATTTGATCATTTTCTTTTCTGCAGTACATTATTTAAAAGGTAATTAAGAAGTATTTATTTCATTCACATATTAAATCACTTCCATGTTTTCCATGACCATAGAAACTAGTATATTAGTGTTAGTAGATGAAGCAGTGAAAAAGGAAGCGACAGCACGTTTGTCACCTGTGACATCAGCAGCCATCAGCCCCTCTGCCCTTAAGATCTTCACCTGCACCATCCCCACATCCTTCAGGTTCAAGAACGACCTCAGAGGACTCTAAAAAACAGCAGAAATAAACCCATCAGATACAGAACACGGGCGTCTGTGACGCCTCTTTATTTCTCACATTCTGTGAGCACATCAAAGCCGTTCTGCTGCAGACGTCCAGACAAAACCCCACGTCAGATAATGTGCCGGCTCTCATGAATACATCTTCATCATGCAGCTGTTTCGGTAAGCGCTTCACTGAGCACCTCTCCAGAGACATGAAATCATGAATAGAGAGAAGAGAGAGACAGCTCACACATCTCTCTCTCTCTCATAATCCTGACTCTCAATGCTTTAATGGATGATGGTCTTCTTGCGTCCTCTCTTGGCCATAAAAGTGTACAGCAGGACCACAGACAGTAAATCAACATTAAATAATGCTTTCTGTTTTTACATTTCTGATGAAAACATGATCATCATACGTACATATTTATGAAGAATCTTGCGGCGTTCGTTCGGGTCATCCAGCAGATTGACAGAGAGGTCAGAGACGGAGACGGCAGCCGTGGCTGTGAGAGTCACCAGAAGAAGCAGACGGCCTTTATTCTCCTCCAGCTCAATATCAAGCTTGTGCGTCTTCTCTCGACTCAACTTTGACAGATCCAGCTGACACCTAACACACGGCAGACATATTAACACACAAACACACAGATCTGGTTTAATATCAGACACACTCACTGGCCGATGAAGTCATCTCTTCTACCCATGTCTCTGTCCCATACAGAGATCTCCAGAACTCCTCCATCCTCGTCCAACAGATGAAGATCAAACTGTTCCCTCCACTGAGGATTCAGAGTCTTTGGGATCGTCTGATCATACAGTAGAGAGACAAGTATCAGAGAAGTTTCAAAAATCCCACTGAAGATGTGCGTCTGAGACAGAATGTGTTCATACTTTACTCCTGTATTTCTGATGCTTGAGTCTGAATTTGACGTAAGGGTCACTCAAACCGTTCTGATCCATCGGGACGAGGTCACGACCTTCAATCAGACTGATGCTTACGATTCCTCGCCACAACTGAGCCTTTCTGTACATCTCTGACAGGACCACACTCTGCTGATGCTGCGTCAAGCACACAACACAACACATTATGCAACACTACACAATACAACAAAACACAACACAAAACACCATCATTAGACATCTCTGCAAAGACCACACTCTACTGATGCTGTGTCAAACACATAACACAACACATCCCAACACATTACACAACACATTATACCACATCACAACATGTTACACAACACAAAACCACAACACAACACAACACACCATCATTAGACCAATCTGACATGACCACACTCTGCTGATACTGAATCAAACACACAACACAACACATTACACAACATCACAACACATTACACAACACAATCAACATCATTAGACATCTCTGACAGTACACCAATCAGCTGATGCTGCGTCAAACACAAAACACAAAACACATAACATAACACAACACAACACAACACAACACAACACATAACACAACACATAACATAACACAACACAACACAACATAACATCATTAGACATTTCTGACAGTACACCAATCAGGTGATGCTTCGTCAAACACAAAACACAAATCACAACACATAACACAACACTACACAACACATTACACAAAAAGACACACTACACAACAACACATTTCACAACATCACAACACATTACACAACATCACAACACATAACATAACACAACACAACACAACATAACATCATTTGACATTTCTGACAGTACACCAATCAGCTGATGCTGCGTCAAAAACAAAACACAAATCACAACACATAACACAACACATAACACAACACATAACACAACACATAACACAACACAACATAACATCATTAGACATCTCTGACAGTACACCAATCAGCTGATGCTCCGTCAAAAACAAATCACAACACATAACATAACACAACATAACACAACACATAACATAACATAACACCATACAACACATAACACATAACACATAACACATAACACAACACAACACATAACACAACACAACACAACACAACACAACACAACACAACACAACACATAACACAACACAACACAACACATAACATAACACAACACAACATAACATCATTAGACATCTCTGACAGTACATCAATCAGCTGATGCTCCGTCAAAAACAAATCACAACACATAACACAACACATAACACAACACATAACACAACACATAACACAACACAACATAACATCATTAGACATCTCTGACAGTACACCAATCAGCTGATGCTCCGTCAAAAACAAATCACAACACATAACATAACACAACATAACACAACACATAACATAACATAACACCATACAACACATAACACATAACACATAACACATAACACAACACAACACATAACACAACACAACACAACACAACACAACACATAACACAACACAACACAACACATAACATAACACAACACAACATAACATCATTAGACATCTCTGACAGTACACCAATCAGCTGATGCTCCGTCAAAAACAAATCACAACACATAACATAACACAACTTAACACAACACATAACATAACATAACACAACACAACACATAACACATAACACATAACACATAACACAACACAACACATAACACAACACAACACAACACAACACAACACAACACAACACAACACAACACATAACACAACACAACACAACACAACACATAACATAACACAACACAACACAACATAACATCATTAGACATCTCTGACAGTACACCAATCAGGTGATGCTTCGTCAAACACAAAACACAAATCACAACACATAACACAACACTACACAACACATTACACAAAAAGACACACTACACAACAACACAACACATTACACAACATCACAACACATTACACAACATCACAACACATTACCCAACACAACATCATTAGACATTTCTGACAGTACACCAATCAGCTGATGCTGCGTCAAAAACAAAACACAAATCACAACACATAACACAACACATAACACAACACATAACACAACACATAACACAACACTACACAACACATTACACAACATCACATCACAACACATTACAACACAACATAACATCATTAGACATCTCTGACAGTACACCAATCAGCTGATGCTTGGTCAAACACAAATCACAACACATTACACAAAAAGACACACTACACAACATCACAACACATTACACATCATCCTTAGACATCTCTGACAGGGCAACACTTAGCTGGTGCTGTGTCAAACAAACAACACAACACATTACACAAAAAGACACACTAAACAACATCACAACACATTACAACCATCATTAGACATCTCTGACAGAACCACACTCTGGTAATGCTGCATCAAACACACAACACAGCACACCATTACACAACCAGACACACTACACATCATCACAACACCACACATTACACAACATCATTAGACATCTCTGTCAGTACACCAATCAGCTGATGCTGCATCAAACACAAAACACATCACATCACAACACAAAACACAACACATTACATATAAAGACACACTACACAACATCACAACACATAATACATTATCCTTAGACATCTCTGACAGAATCACACTCTGGTAATGCTGCATTAAACACACAACACAACACACCATTACACAACAAGACACACTAAACAACATCACAACACAACACATTACACAACATCACAGCACATTACACAACACAAAACATTACAAAACGTTCCTTGATATCACAAACAACATCACAGTGACATCATTACACAACATCACAACAGAATCAGTAGTTTTATGCACATCTGAATAAAGTTTGAATGAATTTCGGTTTTGTTAAGTTTCAGATCCAAATAGTTTGTAATTTCATTCAGCGCTCAGCTATAATAAACTCATGTCTAACAATAGTGATATGTTTTGAGTCATCAGATAAAATCATCTGTTGCTATAGTTACAGCTTTAGATTCAGATATCACCTGTGTTCATGACATCTGCTCTATGTATAACTCGAATCATGACATCTATCTGACACCCAGATTTACACGAACCAAC
>CM065661.1:2211023-2216023 GCA_033220385.1 Triplophysa yarkandensis | reverse complement strand
GCTGCTCACACCGAGTGTGTGTTTGTGAGAGTGTGTGAGAGTGTGCGCGTGACGGTGTTTGTGTGCGTGCGTGCGTGTATGTGTGTGACAATGTTTGTGTGCGTGCGTGACAGTGTTTGTGTTCGTGCGTGCGTGTATGTGTGTGTGTGTGTGTGTGTGTGTGTGTGTGTGTGTGTGTGTGTGTGTGTGTGTGTGTGTGTGTGTGTGTGTGTGTGTGTGTAACTGTGTGTGTGTGTGTGTGTGTGTGTGTGTGTGTGTGTGTGTGTGTGTGTGTGTGTGTGTGTGTGTGTGTGTGTGTGTGTGTGTGTGTGTAACTGTGTGTGTGTGTGTGTGTGTGTGTGTGTGTGTGTGTGTGTGTGTGTGTAACTGTGTGTGTGTGTGTGTGTGTGTGTGTGTGTGTGTGTGTGTGTGTGTGTGTGTGTGTGTGTGTGTGTGTGTGTGTGTGTGTGTGTGTGTGTGTGTGTGTAACTGTGTGTGTGTGTAACTGTGTGTGTGTGTAACTGTGTGTATGTAACACAGTGTGTGTGTGTGTGTGTGTGTGTGTGTGTGTGTGTGTGTGTGTGTGTGTGTGTGTGTGTGTGTGTGTGTGTGTGTGCGTGCGTGCGTGTGTGTAACAGTGAGTGTAACAGTGTGTGTGTGTGTGTGTGTGTGTGTGTGTGTGTGTGTGTGTAACAGTGTGTGTGTGTGTGTGTGTGTGTGTGTGTGTGTGTGTGTGTGTGTAACAGTGTGTGTGTAACAGTGTGTGTGTCTGTGTGTGTGTGTGTGTGTGTGTAAAAGTGTGTAACAGTGTATGTGTAACTGTGTGTGTAACAGTGAGTGTAACAGTGTGTGTGTGTGTGTGTGTGTGTGTGTGTGTGTGTGTAAAAGTGTGTAACAGTGTGTGTGTGTGTGTGTGTGTGTGTGTGTAACAGTGTGTGTGTAACTGTGTGTATGTAACACTGTGTGTAACAGTGTGTGTGTGTGTGTGTGTGTGTGTGTGTGTGTGTGTGTGTGTAACTGTGTGTAACTGTGTGTGTAACAGTGTGTATGTAACACAGTGTGTGTGTGTGTGTGTGTGTGTGTGTGTGTGTGTGTGTGTGTGTGTGTGTGTGTAAAAGTGTGTAACAGTGTGTGTGTGTGTGTGTGTGTGTGTGTGTGTAACAGTGTGTGTGTAACTGTGTGTATGTAACACTGTGTGTAACAGTGTGTGTGTGTGTGTGTGTGTGTGTGTGTGTGTGTGTGTGTGTGTGTGTAACTGTGTGTAACTGTGTGTGTAACAGTGTGTATGTAACACAGTGTGTGTGTGTGTGTGTGTGTGTGTGTGTGTGTGTGTGTGTGTGTGTGTGTGTGTGTGTGTGTGTGTGTGTGTGTGTAACTGTGTGTGTAACAGTGAGTGTAACAGTGTGTGTGTGTGTGTGTGTGTGTGTGTGTGTGTGTGTGTGTGTGTGTGTAACAGTGAGTGTAACAGTGTGTGTGTCTGTGTGTGTATAACAGTGAGTGTAATAGTGTATGTGTAACTGTGTGTGTAACAGTGTGTGTGTGTGTGTGTGTGTGTGTGTGTGTGTAACGGTGAGTGTAACAGTGTGTGTGTAACAGTGAGTGTAACAGTGTGTGTGTGTCTGTGTGTGTGTAACAGTGAGTGTAACAGTGTATGTGTAACTGTGTGTGTAACAGTGTGTGTGTAACAGTGTGTGTAACCGTGTATGTAACAGTGTGTGTGTGTAACAGCGTGTGTGTAACCATGTATGTAACACTGTGTGTAACCGTGTATGTAACAGTGTGTGTGTGTGTGTGTGTAACCGTGTATGTAACACTGTGTGTAACAGTGTGTGTGTGTCTGTGTGTGTGTAACAGTGAGTGTAACAGTGTATGTGTAACTGTGTGTGTAACAGTGTGTGTGTAACAGTGTGTGTAAGCGTGTATGTAACAGTGTGTGTGTGTAACAGCGTGTGTGTAACCATGTATGTAACACTGTGTGTAACAGTGTGTGTAACCGTGTATGTAACAGTGTGTGTGTGTGTGTAACCGTGTATGTAACACTGTGTGTAACAGTGTGTGTGTAACAGTGTGTGTGTAACAGTGTGTGTGTAACAGTGTGTGTGTAACAGTGTGTGTGTAACAGTGTGTCTAGCAGTGTGTGTAACAGTGTGTGTAACAGTGTGTGTGTAACTGTTTGTGTAACATTGTGTGTAACAGTGTGTGTGTGTGTGTGTCTGTGTGTGTGTGTAACTGTGTGTGTAACAGTGTTTGTGTGTGTAACAGTGTGTTTACATTTAAAGTTTGTTGTGGGTTTATAATTGAGGCAGGATTTTTTAACTCTTTATTTTAGATTTCCATGAGTGGATAGATTTGATATTTATAAACTATAATAAAAGAATAATTGTGTGTGTAGTGATCCTATGGGAAGTGATGGAACATGTTTAAATCTCACAGGAAAAGAAACTACACACACAGAGTTTGTAAACACATCATTAGTCATCATTACCTCAACTCTGTGAGATGTTCATAAAACACGACAGGATTAAAACATGTTTCTTATGCAAATGTGTGTTATTATAAAATAAAATCCCAAAATGTGTAGATTTAACTAGAATAATTATTTGTATAATGGACTTTTACTGACCTATAAGTAATTTGCATCTATAAACCGGAAATCTGTCTGTAAAACAGACATTTCTGGCAACATAAGAGTCTGTGCTGGTTGCCTAGAGATTTCAAGTATATTACTATAAAAACATTACTGTTTTTTGCCATCATTTAAAAACTTTACTACACTAAAATATATGAATGTATATACTTTATATAAATACTAATATTAAACAGTCATGTAGTTTATAACATATGTTATTTTTACAGAATTATTCTAGTTACACACTGAAATATAAGTGGTTAGAATAGTGAATAGGGGTTAGTTATGAAGTTATGTTATGTTAAAAGATAAACAGTGGACAGAAAGGAAGATCTTTATCAGACACAAGTACTTTATTTACTAAAGGTTGAGTGAATGGATGATGGTGAATGTCTCATGCTTGACTCTAATACAATTTTACTTTGCACTTCTCATATTAGTCCTTTACTAAATGACCACTTAGTTATTTTCCTCACTCCTGTAAGTCACTTTAGATAAAAGCATCTGTAAAAAGCCTTCATACGATTGTAATAAACAGTATGAGCACATTAAGTTCCCAATTCATCATATCAAACACTCAGAAGATGTTAGAGATTCTCTGATTGTTTTTCTCATTAATTATTTCACAAACGTTTTTTCTTACACTGTTTCTGGTTTAATATTATTAGAATTATATAAAACTGTCAAAAAGTATTTAAGTGTAATCTATAAAATAGATCAGATGTTGGATCTGTTGGCGAAGCATCATAACACTTCTTGGATACTTGAACAGCAAAATTCACAAGAGTGCAAATAGTGCAAATAAATAAGCAGTGAGAAATAAATATATAAATAAAAGTAGTCATGACGGTTTTGTTCATTGCAAGTGTGTAAACTGATTTTCCTTCGTGAGTTTTGTTGGGTTTTTAAAACCCTCCATTACACAGTCTCTTCTAAAAGTACAAAATATTGGCTTGAAAGGTGTCACATGAAGGTGCCAATGCAAACAATATATAGTCACGTCTACAACGTGGAAAGCAGTCGTTGCCATGGAAACCGTCGTTAAATATCACATCCTGTACAGTGTGGAAATTTAAACGGATCTCGAATGTTTAAGCTTGACTTCAGAAGCCCTAAACCCTGTTTTCATCAAACACTTCTGTGTGTTGTGTGTTCATTGCGTTTCGTTCAGTGGGGTTTGTGGTGTTGCCTTGTGTGAAGTTTGGGTTGTTTCTGCTCACAGGTCCTGCTCATGCATCTGCTGCTGCATCTTCTGAAGCATCTCTTGCATCCTCCGTAACTGTGAACGTGGGATCAATTATTGTTATAAATGTTAACGAATCATGAAATTCCACTCGATTGACTGGTGTATGTGAAGAAATGTAATATATGAGACAGAACAGCTGACCTCTTCATCTTTCATCTTTATCAGTTTTTCCGTCTCTACATCAGGAGTGGACAGTGGGAGGATGGGGATGGGGCTCTCCACACGGTTATCCTGGGTCAGTTTGCTAGCAAAAACAAAACTCTTAAACAAAACTGAATCTAGACATCTAGATATGAATCTAGATCTTTGTGCGTTCAGCAGAGGACTTCAAACTCTACCTGGTCATCTGCTGTATGCACTGAGCTCTGTAGTTTTCATAGTGCACGTCACACGTGATGTCCTTCAGGTCATGCATGTGAGACCGAATCAACATATTCCTCAGCTTAACAAAATCACAATGGGACTGATTCTCCACTGCAAAAAAACACAAATACAAATGTTCTGTATCACACGTGTCCAAAGAAACATGGTTGTGTTCATACAGGACTGTACTGACCTTCCACAATGCCCCATGGGTAGAGTCTCCCTCTCACCCGCTGACCTTTAACCTCAACTATTGTGTTGCTCCCGATCACAGCAAAAGGAGTGCTCTCCTAAAACACAAAAATCTGAGCTAAGTGTTAAACATTCTCTTCTTAAACTCATGTTAAGACATGTGTGAGAAGCAAATGTTAATGTTTGCTCTTCATTTATTGTCTAGAGGAAATCTGATTTATTAAAGAAATCTTGTGTGGTTCTTCTGTTTAACAAGCTGTATGCGAATGAAGAATTAAACAAACTTTCAGTTCTCGGTCCTGTTGTTTCATTTCTTCATCTTCATCTGAATCACAGTCCGGAAATTGATACACTTTGATTCCAAACTTCTCAATCTCCTCTCTCACCTTGAACAGAAGGATAACGTTTATGTTGTTTGTGACAGCAAGGACGCCGTCCGGCATATGAATGCGTGTGTAAACAGGTGGATGATCTTTACCCTGTCCTTCATTTTCTTCATCTCCGCTGGCGTCAAACAGTCAGCCTTGGAAATGAGCGGAATCACATTGACCTTGTCATGGACAGCTTTCATAAACTCTACATCCACGGGCC
>CM065661.1:2166023-2206023 GCA_033220385.1 Triplophysa yarkandensis | reverse complement strand
TCAGCCCTCCTCGTGTGAAGACCTCGGAGAGTAAAGACCATCGACTCTACCTGTGCGACTCAAGACCGACGAGAGTAAAGACCATCGACTCTACCTGTGCGACTAAGACCGAGGAGAGTAAAGACCATCGACTCTACCTGTGCGACTCAAGACCGACGAGAGTAAAGACCATCGACTCTACCTGTGCGACTAAGACCGACGAGAGTAAAGACCATCGACTCTACCTGTGCGACTCAAGACCGACGAGAGTAAAGACCATCGACTCTACCTGTGCGACTCAAGACCGATGAGAGTAAACACCGCCGACTCTACCTGTGCGACTCAAGACCGATGAGAGTAAAGACCGTCGACTCTACCTGTGCGACTAAGACCGACGAGAGTAAAGACCATCGACTCTACCTGTGCGACTCAAGACCGATGAGAGTAAAGACCGTCGACTCTACCTGTGCGACTAAGACCGATGAGAGTAAAGACCATCTACTCTACCTGTGCGACTCAAGACCGACGAGAGTAAAGACCATCGACTCTACCTGTGCGACTAAGACCGACGAGAGTAAAGACCATCGACTCTACCTGTGCGACTAAGACCGACGAGAGTAAACACCGCCGACTCTACCTGTGCGACTAAGACCGAGGAGAGTAAAGACCATCGACTCTACCTGTGCGACTCAAGACCGATGAGAGTAAAGACCATCGACTCTACCTGTGCGACTCAAGACCGATGAGAGTAAAGACCATCGACTCTACCTGTGCGACTCAAGACCGACGAGAGTAAAGACCATCGACTCTACCTGTGCGACTCAAGACCGATGAGAGTAAAGACCATCGACTCTACCTGTGCGACTCAAGACCGACGAGAGTAAAGACCATCGACTCTACCTGTGCGACTCAAGACCGATGAGAGTAAAGACCATCGACTCTACCTGTGCGACTCAAGACCAACGAGAGTAAAGACCATCTACTCTACATGTGCGACTAAGACCGACGAGAGTAAAGACCGTCGACTCTACCTGTGCGACTAAGACCGAGGAGAGTAAAGACCATAGACTCTACCTGTACGTCTAAGACCGAGGAGAGTAAAGACCATCGACTCTATCTGTGCGACTAAGACCGAGGAGAGTAAAGACCATCGACTCTACCTGTGCGACTAAGACCGAGGAGAGTAAAGACCATCGACTCTACCTGTGCGACTAAGACCGAGGAGAGTAAAGACCATCGACTCTACCTGTGCGACTAAGACCGAGGAGAGTAAAGACCATCGACTCTACCTGTGCGACTAAGACCGACGAGAGTAAAGACCATCGACTATACATGTGCGACTTAAGACCGACGAGAGTAAAGACCGTCGACTCTACCTGTGCGACTAAGACCGACGAGAGTAAAGACCATCGACTCTACCTGTGCGACTAAGACCGACGAGAGTAAAGACCATCGACTCTACCTGTGCGACTCAAGACCAACGAGAGTAAAGACCATGGACTCTACCTGTGCGACTCAAGACCGACGAGAGTAAAGACCATCGACTCTACCTGTGCGACTAAGACCGACGAGAGTAAAGACCATCGACTCTACCTGTGCGACTCAAGACCGACGAGAGTAAAGACCATGGACTCTACCTGTGCGACTCAAGACCGACGAGAGTAAAGACCATCGACTCTACCTGCGCGACTAAGACCGACGAGAGTAAAGACCATCGACTCTACCTGTGCGACTAAGACCGACGAGTGTAAAGACCATCGACTCTACCTGCGCGACTAAGACCGACGAGAGTAAAGACCATCGACTCTACATGTGCGACTAAGACCGACAAGAGTAAAGACCGACGACTCTACCTGTGCGACACAAGACCGACGAGAGTAAAGACCGACGACTCTACCTGCGCGACTAAGACGGACGAGAGTAAAGACCATCGACTCTACCTGTGCGACTAAGACCGACGAGAGTAAACACCGCCGACTCTACCTGTGCTACTCAAAACCGACAAGAGTAAAGACCGACGACTCTACCTGTGCGACTCAAGACCGACGAGTAAAGACCATCGACTCTACCTGCGCGACTCAAGACCGACGAGAGTAAAGACCGACAACTCTACCTGTGCGACTCAAGACCGACGAGAGTAAAGACCATCGACTCTACCTGCGCGACTAAGACCGACGAGAGTAAAGACCATCTACTCTACCTGCGCGACTCAAAACCGACGAGAGTAAAGACCGACGACTCTACCTGTGCGACTCAAGACCAACAAGAGTAAAGACCATCGACTCTACCTGTGCGACTAAGGCCGAAGAGAGTAAAGACCATCGACTCTACCTGTGCGACATAAGACCGACGAGAGTAAAGACCATCGACTCTACCTGTGCGACTCAAGACCGACGAGAGTAAAGACCATCGACTCTACCTGTGCGACTCAAGACCGACGAGAGTAAAGACCATCGACTCTACCTGTGCGACTCAAGACCGACGAGAGTAAAGACCATCGACTCTACCTGTGCGACACAAGACCGACGAGAGTAAAGACCATCGACTCTACCTGTGCGACTCAAGACCGACGAGAGTAAAGACCATCGACTCTACCTGTGCGACTCAAGACCGACGAGAGTAAAGACCATCGACTCTACCTGTGCGACTCAAGACCAACGAGAGTAAAGACCATCGACTCTACATGTGCGACTCAAGACCGACGAGATCTGTAGGGCCTATACCATTGGATCAGTGAGTAAAGGTATCTGGGTGCTAAACCTGTGGTGGTCCTGTACGCAATGAGAAGAGATTAGAATTCAATGCGAGCTGTTATGGGAAGCAAATGTAGTTTAATGAAGAGAGGTGTTACATTGGTCCTTTTTGGTTCATGGAACACCACTCTTGCCGCTGCATTCTTTATCATCTGCAATGGTTTAGTTGTGCATATCGGGAGTCCAGCAAGCAGCGCATTGCAGTAGTCCAGCCTGGACAGGACCAGAGCCTGAACCAGGATTTATGTGGAATGTTCTGAGAGAAACGGTCTGATCTTCCTGATGTTGTAGAGCATGAATCTGAAGGATCTGGCAGTGGCGGCAACATGATGTGTGAAGTTAATAACCGTAGTGAAAGCATATGAGCTGGTTGAACACAGGATTATTGTTGATGGGCTTTTTACACCTGTTTCTGCTGGGGTAATGTTGGCTATCTTGTTCGTGACTGTCCTGATATGAAGATGACGGATGAAAACAATGCAAAAGATGTGTCGGGTGAGATTGCGGGTGATCAGCCTTTAGTGGTACAGGGCCCAGAGGATCGGCGTTCCAGCGAACCCGTGACCAGTTGACTCGCCACCGATATTCGAACAGACTGAGGGTGTTATCAGTACAGACAAATAAAACTGTGTGCTATGAGAGGGGGAAAATGAAAATGATGTGCTAACTGTGATGTAAAATGTTGGTGAGGATGAAGGCATTGATACCGATGTAGAACAGACACTGTCAAAAGTTCCTATTAAGCAATGGGAAACAGGACGGAGTGTGAGATTCTAGAGCACAATGAAAGCCTGTTATTTCTAATGATGTTCATGAGGATATGGATAGTGATAGTAAATCTCATCTTGTGTTTCCTTATGACGGTTTGATTGTGGTGGTCAATCTTATAACCTGGATGAGTTGGACTTGGAGACTTATGTCTGAGGCCTGCTTTACGACTAAAGAAGTTTACAGGTAAATTAATGTTGATTAATGTTATGATAGTGGTGAGAAGAATTACATTTGTTTTTGTGTCATGGGCTGGTTTTTCTATTTTAATTTTTCACTTTTTATTTATGGGTTAAGTTTCTGTTGCATCATTAAATGTGAATGGTGCAAAGGGACATCATAAAAAGATATGTGCCTAATGAAGTGTTTACTCAGAAGAGACTTGATGTCATTTTCCTTCAAGAAACACACAGTGACGGAAATAACGCAGTAGACTGGGCTAAAGAATGGAATAGGTTTTCCGTTTTAAGTCACAATACCTCACTCAGTGGAGGTGTTGCTGATTTATTCTTAAAGAATTTTTCTCCTAATTCTTATGATGTATACGAAGTGATAAAGGGCAGACTTTTAAGTATTCAAAGCTGTATTGGAAACTTTAGTTTTAGTTTTCATTTGTGTGTATGCTCCCACCTCAGCAATTAAGAGAATGCTGTTTTTAGATACACTTCATTCAAAACAGCAAAATTCTAAAAGTGAGGAGATTTTATTTTTGGGTGGGGGTTTTATTATACAGAACAACTTTGTGAGAGGAATCACTTGGAACCACATGAGCCTTCTCATAAGAAAATGATTCAAGTTATCAAAATGCATGAGCTGTGTGATGCATTGAGAGAGCTCAATGGTAATCAAAGACAGTACACTTGGGTTTATAGTTGTGACAGATTTTGATCTTTGGCTAGGTTTGACAGGTTTTAGTCTTTAAAACATCCGTTGATTATTTTTAGTAGGTGTTTTATCATCCCTGTAGTTGTCTCTGAACAAAGTATGGTCTGCTGTTCTTTTATTTACAATTATTTTAAGCCAAGTAGTGCATATTGCCATTTAAATGCCACCCTATTAAAGGATAAAGGCTTAAAGAATAGTTTTCTTGGACTCTTTTAAAGCTTCAAAAGATGAATTTTGTTTGTTGAGACTATGTTGGGATTTTGGAAAGAGGCAAATCAAACAACTCTCTCAACAGTACCCTAGAATCATTACTGTAAAGACTTTAAGATCCATGCAAACACTAGAAACATATATAATAAAACTATAAGAATTGGCTGGTTCGGATGGGAAAAATAAGAGTTTGGACACTCTTTCAGTTATAAAAAAGCAGTTAAGCGACCTGCAAGGGGTTAAAGTGCAGGGAGCACAGGTCAGGGGCCTCATTTATAAATCTGTGCGTAGGATCCTTACTTAAACTCTACGTATGCACAAAAGCCAAAAAGAGCTCTTTTTGGCTTTTCCACACCTGCACGCAATTTTCACTTCATAAATGACAACCTAGCTGATAATTTGCGCATGCAAAAAAATATCATTTACCGCCCTCTATCCGCCCACATTCAACCATATATAGACAATACAAATGACCTCCTTGACCATGCATATTAAAAGGAGAAAGGAAATTTTTGTTTTTAAAAACAAAATTATGACAGCAATGGAGAGCAAGGCAGAACTAGAGGTTCTTGTTGGTGAGGTGGATGAAAGAAAGGTTGTTTTATTTGATATAAAAATAATATTCAGAGTGGACACATCACCTCTGCGGTAAACAGAACCGATCCAGATATAAAAGAGAAGTGTTCCGATCTTAAGATGGGAATAAAGAAACACTTTGCCTCTCACCGACAGAATGTGTGGGCGACTGGTGGGGGCAAAGGCGCCCCCGATTCTCTGCCAAACCAGTGTGTGTGGCATTGTGTCTGAGAGGAAGAGAGACACACACATGTGCTGATACAGCGGAACCAGGTAAATAACTTTATTGCTTGCGTGCTCAATTAAATAAAATAAATCACACAAATGGTTAAGTCCTTATTCTTGCAGAGTCTGCCGGAGACCCATGTGACGAAACTCCCAGCGCAGAGTCTGCAGGGGCTCTGGAGTTTCCCGAGGTCCCCAGCACAAGTGCGTCCCGACTGTATGGCACTCCTGGAATATGCAATTTATCACATTAATCACATAATGAGTGATAGGCCTACATCCATTTAAGAATGGAAGTGAAAGAAATTAAATTTACGTACTTTCAGCATATAGTTCCTTTTATGTCTTTAAACTGAACATGCATGTAGGTTTCTTTAGGACCCATAATGGTGATTTAATGTAATTTGTATTTTGTTGTAACCTGGACCTTGAACTGGTGCAGGAACTGGCGTACGCATGTTTTCAGCTCCGTTTTATGCTTATGCAAGCTTTATAAATGAGGCCCCTGGTCTTGATTTATTAGCACAGACTAAATAGTGCTCCAACAAAATTCTCTTTTGATTTGGAAGAAGAAGTTTATTCAAGCGTTCTGTGCTGAGTCTTGTGCCCTTTTATCCAACCCTATAGGCTTTCCTTAAATAACTGTCTGTTTTTATAAAAGCTTCTACATCAGTGAAAGGATTGCAGAGTTGGATACCAAAGATATATTTTTTCAGGACTCGCCACAGGTTTCCAAAGAAGCCAACTCAAAGCTTTGCAGAGGCTTGTGCCTAGGTGAGTTTATGAGGCACTAAATGATATAAAGTCAGGTCAGGTTCCAGGAATTGATGGTATACCAATAAACTTTTACAAGTCTTTCTGGATTGAGTTGGAGGGATATTTGCTCTCAGTGCTCAATGAAATCTAGTTGAAGGGTGGCTGCCTTTTGAGCTGCCGGAGAGCTGTTTTAACTATCCTCACCAAAAACGGTGACATGATGGACATTATGAACTGGCGCCCCTTGTTCCTTCTCTGCTCTGACTATAATCTGCTTTTCAAGTTTTGATATAAAAACAAGTTATCCACCCAGATCAGAGCTCATGCATATTTGACAGCTTTCATTTTGATAAGGTCTCTGTAGTGCAAGATATCTTAGATGTCTCAAGATTGTTCAATTTATAGTGAACAATAGTCTCTCTGGATAAAGAAAAAGCTTTTCTTTTCAAGGTTGGCAGAGGGTTAAGACAGGTGAGCTCCCTCTCAGGAATTCTGTGTTGTCTGGCTATAGAACCATGACTAAACCAAATAAGATTCAAATTAGATGGATTATACATCCCTATGTAAAACTGTATATTTCATTTATCTGCTTAGGCTGATGATATTGTGTTGTTCATAAGTAATCAGAAATACATTGTTAATTTGTTGGAAACACATTTTAAACACAGATATTAATGTTTCATCATATGCTGAAGTCAATAGGAATAAAAGCGTAGTTCTGATGTGTGTGATGGGACTGGATAAAAGTATAAAAGACTGCCAGATGAAATTCTGAGGTTAATAGGAGGTTTAGAATATCTAGGAGTTTTTTTAGGAGACAAACTTACTGTACAGAAAAACTATGATGGCAAAGTTGACAAATTGAAATGACTGTTAGCCAACTGGAAATAGCTGGCCCCGAACCTGTCTTCGAAGGGGCATACTTCAATTGTCAATAATTTGATTGCTTCATACTTCTGGAATAAACTGGTCTACATAGATCCACATTCAAAACTGCTCACTGAGATACAGGCCATGCTGGTGGATTTCTTCTGGACAAACTACACTGGATTACACAAAGTTTTTACCAAAAGAAGATGGTGGGCAAGGACTGATGAATCTGCTGGACTACAGGTTGCAGTTTATCCAACGGTTCATGACGGGGACTCCTGATCCTATAGGAAAACGGTTACTTGTTTTATTTTGCAACCTTTGGGAGGTCTTCAGATGGACAGATCTCTCTTCCTTAAAGATTCTCTCATGTTGGACATGTCTGTATTGCCAGTGTTTTGCCATAATACCATCTGGACTTAAAATTGAGTTTACTGAGACTGCATTGAATTATATTTTCAAGTATGTTGTACTTGTGCATGTGTGTGTAATGTGTGACTCTCTTATTATTTAAATTAACATTTATAATTTATGTACTGTAGAAATGAAAGATTTTTCAGAAGATAGAAGATCATGTTGAGCTACAAAAGAGAATGGTAAGTGTTGTTTTTTTAAACTTCTTATAAAATATTATTTTGTTAGTAGACCGCTCTAAACAATAAAAAACCTATCCTTGTAAAATATATTTATCATATTTGCTGTATAACTCTATGTGTAAATATCTAGAATATATTTTACACAATCTCTTTGCTCTTTATCTGATCTAATCTCTGTATGTTTTTAGTTTGTACATTATCATACGATTAATACCATACATCTAATAATAATATTGAAGAATATCTGAATGTTATTTGTCAGCATGTGAAATGTTTATTTGGTGATCAGTAGTATTGGTGAGGTCATTTATAGCAAGCATTATTGATATCAAGAATGTGTCCTGTGTAGTTTAAAACAAAGATCCTGTCAAACAAAAGCATTATAGGCATGGTCTCATTTACATGGCCAACACTATACAAGGGTGAGCAGGAGTGAAATAATGCTGGGAAAATCCCATCACCTTCCTGTCCTGTAATGTGTGTTATTAGACATTTGGACCACAGGTAACATTCAAACCGCTGGCAAACACACAAGCATTGTTCTTCTTTCTGAATTCCAGTTTACAATTAGTATTAGGACTCTGATGTCATTAGACTTTCCTGCATTCAGTGTTTACAAACACTACGTTCTCTCCAACCCTTGAGGTCACCGAATCTACAAACATTAAACCAAATTCATGAAAAAAGATAAAAAACTGTTAAATTATTATTTACACAAGCGTTTAGTCATTCACATGTACTTACTGTGTTTTTCATTTACAATAAAGTCCTTCTTATTCTGTTCTGGCAACTCTGGTTTTGTTTCATTTTTGTCTTAAAAACACAATTATCTGAGACATAACCCATTTAAAAACATCCGACACATTTAAAAATGAAAGTTAATGAAAGATCTGTGAGTCTGACGCAGATTGTGATGGACCCCTGCCAGTCAGGAGCATCTGAAGAAACACCAGAGGAAGCTTCACGGTTACATGTGGGTATGGCAGAGTTCTCAACACTTCCTTTAATGGACAACGGCAGAAGTTTTTCTTGAGAAGCTGGCATGTGAAGAACACACATAGTCATAAACAGTAGAATGTACAGCAGTTTGGTTAAGATGGTTGGTACCCCGCAGGAAATCTTTATTGTTCTGTAC
Source organism: Triplophysa yarkandensis (assembly GCA_033220385.1). Taxonomy (NCBI): domain Eukaryota; kingdom Metazoa; phylum Chordata; class Actinopteri; order Cypriniformes; family Nemacheilidae; genus Triplophysa; species Triplophysa yarkandensis. Next base: position 2,197,270 of record CM065661.1, on the reverse strand, counting down.
AAGCTGTTTCCTTGTTTCTCTGCTCATGTCAAACAATTGAAACATGCTGGGTGGAGTCCGAGCCAACCGCTCTTTCTCTCCAACTGGCACTAAATTCACTTTCATGTCTTGAGAATGAGAATGTTTGTCATGCCTGAGTCCTGTTTAAATGCAGAGCAAAAATTCCAAGTATGTATCTCAAAAGTTGTTGATTTCATGTATATTGTGCATGATAGAACATCTAAAACACATAGGTAAACTAAGTTATACATATATACAGTATGTACAGTGAGGTCAATAAGTTTTTGATCACTTGCTTATTAGCCAGATCTGACCCTTAAAGATCTCTTAGTTTTCTTCTAAATAGTCCAGCTTCACTCTGGCAATGATTCTAAATTAATAGCATCTGTTTAATGTCATTTGCTGTCACCGGTGCACCCCTCAAAGAAAGAGTAAGTAACAACATGAGCAAAACCAGAGAGCTGTCAAAATTCACAAGAGACACAATTGTAGATCTTTAGAAAGCTGGAATGGGGAAAATGCCAAAATACAAAACCAGGTTGGTGAAAAAGAACAACTATTGGAGTAATTTTCAGAAAATGGAAGATGTCCTCACACACCCAGAAGATCTCTCCTCATGGGGTCTCACTGATGCTCAGAATGATGAAGAATCAGCCCAGAACTAAACAGGAGGAGCTGGTCAATGCCACAAAGAGAGATGGGTCCACTGTTTCTAGGTCAGTGTCACTATCAGTAATACATTAAGACTTCATGGTTTAAAATCATGCATCGCAGAAGCTTCACGGAAGGTTGCTCATGTCAAGGCCCGTCTAATGTTTGCCAGGGACCATTGAGATACTTCAGAGGAGTCTTGGGAGAAAGTCCTGTGGTCAGGTCAGACCAAAGTAGAACTTTTTGGTCTTTTCGAAATATTGAATGGATCTTTAAACATATCTTAAAATAAATAGGTTAGAGATCATTTATTCAAGTTGAACATCACTTTTGGTTGGTACTTAAAGAACCTGTACTGCTCTCAAGAATCTTTAAGCGTGTGATGAAGTTTAACATGAGTTACAGTATGTATGTCAGCCCATGTTTTTCCCAGGGTGTATGTAGAAGCATAGCTTGCAGTAAACACACTTTATTATTGGACTGTGTGGACACAGAAAGTTATCTCAGTGATCTGAAGACTGATAGGGTGCTTGTGTCATAATCTCATTCTCACATCACTGCAGTGTGTTTTATAATCGGAGGAATTCTGTATAAATATGAGACGTCTAACTGTAAGAGTCATTTAGAAAGTTATTTCCTACATTGACCCTGCCCATTATGTGTCATTCTAATGAGCAGTTATCACAGGGAAACAGACCAGATGGGAGTCTTAAAATATCATTAGACAAAAAAACACATTAGAAATGAAAGTGTATGTGTGAAAAATCATATAAATACATTTTCATGGATGGATTCTAATTTTTACATTTTATTTATGTGGTGGGCAGATCTTCATATTCATGTTGTGTGTTTATTTGAGTATTTCTTAGATATTATGGAATCATTTTCTGAACTGGTTTAAATGTATCCTCTATGTTAGTGTGAAACATAATGTTAATCTGTTTTTTTCAGTTGGATTTCTGTACATATATTCAGTATATTTTAAAATATCATTTACCTATCTGTGTGCAATAGTAGTTATAAACAAGGACCACAAATACAAACAAAATATTGATGCTAAAAATACAAAATACAATAAGAAAAATGTCAGTTCAATTACATTTATTTGCACATATTTATCAGCAAATGCTTCCATCCAGAAAGAAAAGCATCATAATTACAATTAAATAATATAGAATTAAACCCAAAGCCATGGAACTGTCAGCATCGTCATGTGAGCTTCACAAATAGAGAAAAACTGAGGAGAGTCTGAAATATTCCAAATGACGGTTTTAGAAAGTTTCTGAAAGGTTTATATATGTGAAATCTGATGGTGGATTGAAAAGTTAGATTTACCATCACACTTGAACAATAGTCTTGAAGGAAATAATATGACAGGACAGGATTTCCGGACTCCATCCTTTCTCAGATCACGTGACAACACCTCAGCGTTCATGCCGCCCGAGCCTCTAATGCCCATCAACTGTGCCAAAGATATTATGTTTCTGTACTCACATCCTGATGATGTCATGGATCCAGACTGAAAGATGCTGTAGGTTTGATGGAGACACCTGGAGCGGTCTCAAGAGGAAACACCTGTGAAAATAACATGAACATCAGCCGTTCATCTGGACAGAAGTCAAGATAAAAGAGTTTCTGTAAAGGAATGATGAAATATCATCACATCAGCGTGAGCTCAGATTCATATCCCATCTCTGATATGATATCAGACATTTCTCATCAAATTTAAATCCATACACTCTTACTCTTCTTGTGTTTTAACAGTAACACAGTTTGTCTTTTTTCTTTGGTCTGTTTTCATATTTAATTAAAAAAACTGTTTAATGACAGTGCTTTAAGTTTTGCTTTCGGACCGGTCTGTGTGTGGTTTACCAAGTCTCTGTAATTTCCTTCTCTCTGTGTTATTAAACAAACCCGAGTTTCCTTCATCAAAGTAATTTTCTTATCAGTTTCTTCATTATGAAATGAGGTCATAAGTACATTGTGATGTGCTTCAATCAAACGTTCAGCTAATCATGTCTCTAGGGAGAACATTTACAGTGATATGTAGAAAGAAATAGTTGGAAGTATGCGTTGGCAGTTTGGTGTGGCCTATATTCATCACGCTACATTTACTCAACATTAAACACACAGGGATTGTTCACATCCTGTACAACTCTTCATTTCAAACAAAGTCAAGAACATTTACAACAAAGCAACAAGGAGGTTTTGTGTGTAGAAGCTGACAGAAGATAAACTCATGCCAGTTTAAGATACTTGAAGAAAATGAACGACAAATCATTTAATGACTACAAAACATTACAAAACCCATCAGAAACCCAGAAGTGTCACACACTCTACATCTCAGTAACACAAACACAGATGTGTGAGGACAAACACATAAACCCTTCAGAAGAACAATAGTCTTTCCTTAAGACATCCTGCTTTACTCCATCATATCAGACATTACACACCAGAAGTCACACAAAATCCATTGCTCAGCACTTTAACTGCACTTTAGGAAATCATTGTGATATTTATTTGATTCTTTCTTTATTGAATAGTCACGCCTACACATTTTCCTATGGATGTGCAGCAAAATTGTATAGTAGTACATTTATAGAATAGAATAGAATAATGAACAATAAAAATATAAAAAATGTATATAACTGAAAATATAAGGAAAAGAAGGCCTGTATTTCGGTAAATTTGACCAAAAGCTTCATATCTAATAAAATATAGGATGAGCATAATGCAATAATGAAGGCACGTCACATCATATAAAATGATTTTTTTTTAAGGAAATGTTATATCTATATAAAAATCTACAGATACGTTTACAGTGTTGTCTTGTTTCTGTAGGTTCATGTTCTTTGGTATGTGTTGTGTTACAGTCCCTCGGTGTTTGTGTTGTTTTCTGAGCGGCTGTTCTTCACTTCTCTTCCTGTTTTCCCAGCGTCGCTCCTCAGCAAAATTTCAGCACAGGAAGAACCAAATCTGAGTATACATTAGAACTGTACACATGACACACTGGAGCGCACGTACACGTATGGACAAACCCGACGGTTGGGCTTTAAAGTCACCCTTGCTGTTTAAACCCATTATTGTGTCAATTTTAACCCAGGATTGTCCTCGGTTTTGGGTTGAAAAGCAACATGATTTGGAGTTAAGGCTATTTAAAGGAGCCAGAAGATTCAACAAACCATAAGAATTTAAAGTGTAGCATTAATGCAAAGTCTTGAAAACCCTGTGGAACAAATTCTGACACACAGACAGATTGTTAATATATCAAAGAGCGAAAAGTGACCATGTGCAGCCTTGTGATAAACACTTGGAGCTGTGTGTTCTACATGAATGAAGGAGCTTTCAGTTCTTCTCTGTGGTGTGTGTTCATGTTTACACATCCGCTCTGTGTCTGTTTCTTTCTAAAGAATAGCAGGAAGAGTGAGAAATCACAGTGTGTTCCCGCTTGTGTCTCTCCTCCATCTGTGACTGATGCCGTTTCCCGTTATCCAGTTTTTGTCCAGCTTCCCTCACTTCTGATTGGCTGATGAGAGACGCACAGCGCTCCGATTGGCTCCTTGCTGTACTATAACAGTCTCCCTTTCCCTTCATCAGAAAACACAACGCCCTATCCAAAGAGCTTCCCAGTAATCTAGAGATCCTCTGGGCATTCACACAGGTCAAGAAGAAGAAGAAGAAGAAGAAAAAGTTTGGGCAAGATGATTTCAGCATGCTTGGAGTTTTTGGGCCTGGGATTGTGTGTCACCGGGACACTGTTGGTGATGGTGGCCTGCTGGTTACCCATGTGGAAAGTGTCGGCCTTCATTGATGGCAACATCGTGGTGGCGCAGACCATCTGGGACGGCCTGTGGATGTCATGTGTGGTGCAGAGCACGGGACAGATGCAGTGTAAGATGCACGACTCTGTCCTCGCGCTGACCAATGATCTTCAGACGGCTCGCGCTCTCACGGTCATCTCGGCGGTGTTGGGCGTCCTCGGGTTGATCGTCACCATCGCTGGCGCGCAGTGCACCAACTGCATCAGTCAAGAGTCCATCAAATCTAAAGTAGTGAGTGCCGGAGGGGTGATGTATATCGTCTCGGGTTTGTTCGTGTTGGTGCCCTTGTGCTGGATGGCCAATAACATCATCTCAGAGTTTTATGATCCTCTCATCCCATCGGCGAAAAAGAGAGAGATTGGAGCTGCGCTATACATCGGATGGGCGTCATCTGCCATGCTTCTGCTCGGAGGAGCAATTCTGTGCTTCTCTCGTCCTCATGATGAGAAATCCTCCTATCCTCTGAAGTATGTACCGACTAAACCAGCGACAGTCAATGGAGATTATGATAAACGAAACTATGTCTGATCATCACATCACGACCTTCTGGGTTGAGGTTAAGCTCCAGGTTTTAGTTGAGGTGCTCAAACTGCTTTCATGGGACAGATGCGGTTTTAAAGGTGCTGACAGTACTACAAACAGTTTTAAGGAAGTGTTCATGTCAAAACATTCATGAAATTGAGTGAGCAAATCATATCAAATGTTAGAATGTCACAGGAAGTCATGTTGAAGAAGTGCACGTGTCATGTTAAATGTCATTGAATCTTATTGGTTTTATTAGGAGAGAATCTTGACTGTACTTTTTTTACATTTTCAATGTTTATTTTAAATTAAAGGATTTTTATGATTAAACTCAATGGTTTTTGCTAATGAAGAAATGTGTTCTGCCTTAATCAGTGGAAAAAAGTTTCTATTCTTGTAACACTTTTACAATAAAACTATTGTACAATCATTAATGCAGATTTGCATTCTTTATTTCTAACATCCCTCATAAGAAAGAAACATTAGTGGCAGGTAAATAGTGAACCCTGCGTTAATACTCAGGTATGAGCGGATGTGTTCTGGGGAGACACCGGATATCACCTCCGTTTTCAGTAATAGTCTTGGGACTGACGGTCAGGTATTGTTGAGGAGATGATGACCGAGACCTTTAGTCTGACACACACCACTATCATCATTTCTGATCTCAGGACCTTTGACACACATCTGTGACCCACACACACACACACACACACATAATGGCTTCTTCATGTGTGGGGTGATTGTTAATTACCGAGTTCTGCAGCAGAAGGACCGGAGCCAAATCTGTACAAGAGCTCATTTCCTTATCAGAAACACATCAGGGCTTTGAGTTTCTCTTCAGCGTTAAAAAACAACACAATAAATGACTCCATGAACAGGTTTCAATTCAATTCAAACATTTTCCAGCTAGTGTTCCGTGACTGTTGGACTCAGTTATAAATACATAGAGTCAAAGACATCTCTACTATTTAGTTTTGTTCATAAACTGATATCTTCTGTAGACACAAGGTAATGATCCCAGTTTCTTTGGAACAATACATACTCACCCCAAAAAAACTATGTGTCATTATGTTCATTCATTAAAATATTTAAATACCTTCGTTTTGATTTCAGATCATTCAGATCATAGAATAACAGGTCTATCTAAATCAGGCCCTCATTCTACTGAAGAAATTTCACAACCATATAAAACATGACATGATGATTTATTCAAAAATACATAAATACATATTATATACAATCACATATTTCACCTGTATGCTTCAGATTTGTTAGTTTTTATAGAGGTCCAGGCATCTACTGCACTCCTGTGGCAATATTAGAAATTGCACTTCAAATGTGTATGAGTGTGTGTGTCAGTCAAAAGATCAACACAATCTGAGGTTACATTTTTATATTCCATCTCTGACTGTGAGCATGAACATCTCCTATGCTTGATATTCTTTCAGAATGCTGTTTGCGATGACTAATCTCTGAATCTCACTGGTGCCTTCATAGATTTCTGTGATGCGAGCATCACGATAATGTCTCTCTGCAGGCATGTCTGATACGTAACCCATTCCACCTAGCACCTGGATAGCCTGTGATGGAAGAAAACATTTTGAGCCTTAACATGGTTTGTTCTGACAACTACACACAAATCGATGAAAAGATTTTGGTGTGAAGTGAATTACCTGATGGGAGACAAAGGTTGCGGCCTCAGATGCTGCCAGTTTAGCCATGGCAGCTTCCTGAAGAACAGAGACAAGAATAAGTGTGGATTTTTAATAATTATGATTTTCGTGTCCTTTTTTAACAACTCACTTTAGTAAAAGGTTTCTTCGCATCCCGTAGTAGTGCAGCTTTCCATGTTAGAAGGCGAGCACTTTCTATTGCCAGTGCCATGTCTGCCAGTTTAAACTGAAAGAGAAATTCACACATACAGATAAAAACCTCTGTCTGTGTGTGCCCTTCTCATGATACACGTGTGGATACTTGTTGAGGCTTGTATGTGACCTGTATGGCCTGCAGTTTTCCAATAGGAGAACCGAATGCTGTTCTTTTATGAGCGTAATCTGCAGCGCAATCTAATGCCGCCTGTGCGATCCCAAGAGCCTGTGAAGCTATTCCAATCCGTCCGTTATCTAACGTTTGCTGTAAGTATAAACAAGAAGAAAAACCTAAATATATATTTATCTTAATTTGAATTTAGAATTTAGTTAGTGAGTTAATCTCACCATTGCGATCTTGAAACCCATTCCCCGCTCGCCCAGCATGTTGCCCAGTGGGATTCGACAGTCTTCCATGATGATGTTGGCAGTGGATGATGCTCGAATTCCCAGTTTATCCTCTTTCTTCCCTAAAGACAAGCCGGGATGAGGCATTGGCACAAGGAAGGTACTGATTCCCTGATTTTGAGATGGAAGAGGGTTTTAAAAAAAATGATCTTATTCAATAATTTATTTGATTATGGATTTATTTTCCAAGACATATTTCTTCATATGGAATAGGCACCTTATGTTTTAGACTCCTGTCTGTGGTGGCAAAAACCACTGTGGCTGAAGCATCCCAGCAGTTAGTTATCCAAGCTTTAGTTCCGTTCAGAACCCACGTGTCTCCCTCCTGTATGGCCAGAGTTGAAGCTGCACCTGCGTCACTGCCATTTCCTTAACAATACAATAGAGATTATTCAATCTATAGATGTGTAAAGTAAAGCAGACTCTTCAGTATGAAACGTTTTATATAGTTACCTGGTTCACTCAAAGCAAAACATCCCACTTTCTCCCCTGTAGTGAAGGGAGTAATCCACTGTTTTTTCTGTTCCTCTGTGCCAAACTTAAGAATCGGGCCCAAATACAGCGACTAGAACACAACAGTGCACTTTTAAAACATCATCAGTTTGTTGTAGTGTGAAATGAAATGATCAGGACAGAAAGTCACATACATTATTAACACTGACGATTACTCCGGTGGAGGCACATCCTCTACTGAGTTCTTCCACAGCGAGGCAGTACGCCAGATAATCCATCCCAGCACCCCCGAGACTTTCTGGGACATCCACAGCCATAACACCCAATGCTCCGAGCTCTCTCACCTGCCACAATCAACACAAAATCTATCAAACCTGCAGTTCTCCATCACAACAGCTGTTCAAGAATACTGTAAGACTGAGGAGCTCTGTACCTGTTTGGTTGGGAACTTGTGTTCTTTATCCAGCTGTGCAGCGATCGGCACGAGTTCTTTCTGAGCGTAATCTCGACACGTCTGCCTCATCATCTGATGAAGTTCAGGTAATTCTGCCAGCTGAGACAGACAGCGGACGCCATGACCAGCGGCTACCACCAGAGCTGATAAACACACAGAGTACAGAGGAGAGAGTTATATATAATTCAGAATTGATTAATACTCGATAGCAATGTTGTAGCACTTGTTCACCTATTGTTTTATCGGCTATTTACCGCTTCATTGTCTCCTCGACTATTGTAAGTCGCTTTGGATAAAAGCGTCTGCTAAATGACTAAATGTAAATGTAATATAATACAATATTCCTATCACTCCTCGAGAGTTCTCCATGGTAACGGGTACTATTCCCTGTTGGGCCCAAACTCTTCTCTAGGACTCTGCTGTTTCCCAGATCCCTCTGTCAATCATTCACCCTTTAGGATCACGACTGCCCTGTTTTAATACATGGACTCTACGATGTATCATTTACATTATATCTATGATTGTGATTTAATATGATTTATTGCATTGATTCTGTCTCCTGGCATTGATCTCTTTCTGTATGTTTCTTCTGAGAAAGGTGAGAGAAGAATAATTTCATTTACATTTACATTTAGTCATTTAGCAGACCCTTTTATCCAAAGCGACTTACAATTACATTTACATGTAGTCATTTAGCAGACGCTTTTATCCAAAGCGACTTACATTTACATTTAGTCATTTAGCAGACGCTTTTATCCAAAGCGACTTACATTTACATTTAGTCATTTAGCAGACGCTTTTATCCAAAGCGACTTAAAATTACATTTACATTAAGTCATTTAGCAGACGCTTTTATCCAAAGCGACTTACAATAACATTTAGTCATTTAGCAGACGCTTTTATCCAAAGCGACTTACATTTAGATTTACATTTAGTCATTTAGCAGACGCTTTTATCCAAAGCGACTTACAATTACATTTACATTTAGCAGACGCTTTTATCCAAAGCGACTTACATTTAGATTTACATTTAGTCATTTAGCAGACGCTTTTATCCAAAGCGACTTACAATTACATTTACATTTAGTCATTTAGCAGACGCTTTTATCCAAAGCGACTTACAATAACATTTAGTCATTTAGCAGACGCTTTTATCCAAAGCGACTTACATTTAGATTTACATTTAGTCATTTAGCAGACGCTTTTATCCAAAGCGACTTACAATTACATTTAGTCATTTAGCAGACGCATTTATCCAAAGCGACTTACATTTACATTTGGTCATTTAGCAGACGCTTTTATCCAAAGCGACTTACATTTAGATTTACATTTAGTCATTTAGCAGACGCTTTTATCCAAAGCGACTTACATTTAGATTTACATTTAGTCATTTAGCAGACGCTTTTATCCAAAGCGACTTACAATTACATTTAGTCATTTAGCAGACGCATTTATCCAAAGCGACTTACATTTACATTTAGTCATTTAGCAGACGCATTTATCCAAAGCGACTTACATTTACATATAGTCATTTAGCAGACTCTTTTATCCAAAGCGACTTACATTTACATTTACATTTAGTCATTTAGCAGACGCTTTTATCCAAAGCGATTTACATTTACATTTAGTCATTTAACAGACTCTTTTATCCAAAGCGACTTACATTTACATTTAGTCATTTAGCAGACGCATTTTTTCAAAGCGACTTACATTTACATTTAGTCATTTAACAGACTCTTTTATCCAAAGTGACTTACATTTACATTTAGTCATTTAGCAGACGCATTTTTTCAAAGCGATTTACATTTACATTTAGTCATTTAACAGACTCTTTTATCCAAAGCGACTTACATTTACATTTACATTTAGTCATTTAGCAGACTCTTTTATCCAAAGCGACTTACATTTACATTTAGTCATTTAGCAGACCCTTTTATCCAAAGCGACTTACATTTACATTTAGTCATTTAGCAGACTCTTTTATCCAAAGCGACTTACATTTACATTTAGTCATTTAGCAGACTCTTTTATCCAAAGCGACTTACATTTACATTTACATTTAGTCATTTAGCAGACCCTTTTATCCAAAGCGACTTACATTTACATTTAGTCATTTAGCAGACTCTTTTATCCAAAGCGACTTACATTTACATTTACATTTAGTCATTTAGCAGACGCTTTTATCCAAAGCGACTTACATTTACATTTAGTCATTTAGCAGACTCTTTAATCCAAAGCGACTTACATTTACATTTACATTTAGTCATTAAGCAGACTCTTTTATCCAAAGCGACTTACATTTACATTTAGTCATTTAGCAGACTCTTTTATCCAAAGCGACTTACGTTTACATTTACATTTAGTCATTTAGCAGACGCTTTTATCCAAAGCGACTTACGTTTACATTTACATTTAGTCATTTAGCAGACGCATTTATCCAAAGCGACTTACAATAGTCGAGGAGACAATGAAGCGGTAAATAGCCGATACAACAACAATTTCAGCATGTATTAAACTCATATCTGAAACTGTATACACTTCCTTTACCAGACTGTTAAATATGATAAATAAAGAACAGAAATTATTTATAAATAAAGATAGTAATAGCATGGTATTTGCAGAAGAAACATTTAACACTTATATATATATTTTTATATTAAAATATTGAATTACTACCAAACTACATGTGAATAATACTACGATATTACAGTAACATGAACAAAAGTGATCATGTATTGGTGATAACATGTTTTATGATCGCGCATGCGCAAAGCCACGCCGACACAAATAGGTGAAAGGTCATACTAGTGATCTTCAGTATTCAATATCAATATGAAAGACTTTATGATGTGTTACAGTGTTTTTGTGTATAGGTTTAATCATACACACAATAAAAGCACAAAACATTTATTTTGTGCAGTTTTAATCAATGCAATAATCTCAATATATGTGTGCTTCACGCGACGCTGCTCAGAGTGACATCAAATATCGCGAGAGTTGATCAAAAGCACTGAGAGTACGCTGATGTCGCGAGAGTGTGATGTCATCCTGTGACCGCAGCTCTGTCTGAGGTAAAACAGTTCCAGATTTCTGACAGTCAGAAACATACCATAATTATAAATAATAATAAACTATTTATCACAACACGTACGGTAACTTTACATATACGATGTATGAATTAACCTTTAAGGTGTTTCAACTCAAATACAAACGCATTTATTAGAGGTAACATTTAAAGTGGGGTACACTGGTTATTTATTTACTTTAAATTAATATTAAACGATATAACAACAGATTTCCTGTCATAGTTATGACAAACTACTCAGATTAAAACTGAAATAAAAGTCAATAATGTTAAATGTTTTAAATCTTTCTGCATTTTTCTTCGTGGTGAATAAACAGTAAAAACATTTGTGTTACATAAAGTGTAAAGTTATGTGTGATACTGATCATTTTAAACAATAATAATTATAATAATAATAATAATAACAAAACTGACCTCTCCGTGCTGTGAACAGCGCCGCCATCTTGGCTCAACCGAGTCTTTACGCAACTGAGCTCCGGTGCAGTCACGTGACAATGCACCGGAAGTAACACACACACACACACACACACACACATACACACACACACACACACACACACACACACACACACACTATAAAGTCTTATTTATCGTAATTTAAATAAATAAACATTAAATGTTTTTAATGTATGTGCGAGTCAATGCATCCACATATAAATCTAAATGTTAACAATGCAGGATATTTTTGAAATGTTGACATGATTATTACATTAAGAATATTTAAAGTTTAAATGATCCTTTATATAAATAGTATGTGTCATGTTAACAATGACACATGACATCAACGAGAACTAAAATAATGACATTAATTTTTAAAAAGATAAGGAATTAAGATCAGTCGAGTGTTGTTTATTTAAAACATGTTTATTATTGTCATGATAAAAAGTCTGTTGTGTATTGTGAGGAGGAGGAGGAGAGGATGCTGGTTGCTAGGTTACACTGCTGCACATGATCACTGTTTGGCAGCCGTCAGGTTGAAGCATCCGCGCTGGTGAAACTGCATGTCTCTCACACGACGCATGGACTGAATCTGAGGCTGGAAAGCGCAGAACTCGTTGTAGTGTCTGTAGTCGCCGCACTCAAACAGATACTGGTACCCTCTGTATCCCGGGTACTGGTATCCCACCCAACTTCAAATGAAGAGAGACTTGTTTAGAATGCGACAAAGTTAACATTGTGCATTTCAGATTTGGTCGATACTCACGCTCCTCCGGGTACCCTCACGCTTCCCACTCTGTCGCAGAAGCCGTGGGCCCATAGGGTGGGCACATCATCCTCGTGGATCTCCATCTTGTTGCCCTGGAAGTCAGACAGCTCAAACAGGCAGATCTTGTGTTTGGTGGGGTCCTGGAATATCAGGAAAACAAGTGAGCGAGATACCAACAGCCGAGGCCGTGAAACGGAATGCGATTCAGTGTGGCGCAGGAGTGGTGCCATACCATGCGGATCGGTCTGAGGGACATGAGACAATCACTACGGTAGCTGTTGGACCAGGTGTCCCAGCGAGGATACTCGCCCTTCTCCAGGATGAACATCTCACCACGGAAGTTAGTCTGCTCGAAGGCGACAAAACTGAAGACATGGGCAGCGCCGACAGAGGATGGAAACACGTGGACGAGGGGAAAAAGAGGAGCGAAGGGATAACAGCATGAGAATGAAGAACAAACACTACCAGCATGTTAGAAAAGATGTGACCATTGGGGTCCGTGAGTCATCAGGGACTATCCAAGGTTTAGCTACATCCTCTATGTTTTTCCCATCCACATAAGACATTATCCATTGGTCTGAAACTTACGGTCCGCACTCGACAATGATACTGCGAACTCTGTCCATTCCTCGCTCGCAAACGTTCATGCATTCATTCTGCACCTCCATCATCCTGCCCTGAAAGTTCTCCTGGTCAAACAGGAAGATCTGCAGGGGTTTGAGAAGTGAAACACTTTTTAGTATTTGCAACTACATATAATGAGAAAGCTAAGCACCAAAACATGAAAACTCACTCTGTACTTTCCCGTCATTCCAGGATCTCCGGTCTTGGTTGCCTTACTGCTGGCAGCGGGGACTCCCTTGTCTTTGGCATAGGTGCCCTGGTTGGAGGACTTAGTTTGAGACATGATGAACGGGTTCTGTAAAGAAGAAATCGTGAGGTCTAAATGTGTGAGGATATTTTAAACATCCATACAGGGCCTGTTTGGTGAAACAGATCAGGTCTGAATGGAGAAAGAATGACATATGATTGGGTTGGACTTCAATACCCAAATACAAAAATGAGCTTGACATCTGACTGCATTGAGCAGGTTGTGCAGGACTCTGTTTGGAAACACTTCTGGATGCGTTGGCTGGACTCTTACCTGCTTGAGTACAGCTGTGCCGTGCTGGGTTTGCTGGCTCGTGCTGGCCCCCTCTGACCACTGCTCTACCTTTTATACCCTGGCAAGGGGATCGTATAGGGGCTTGGCTTACAATAGAAAAACCCTGTCATCAGAGTTCGTCTGTGCCAAAGGCGCAGGGTCATCCCACAGCCTAGAAGGCTCTCCCCGCAGTGCCTGTAAGCATTTTACAGTCAATGGAAAGCCCTGACAGTGGCGCTTTTGCCTGAGAGCCAGCCTCTGTGCGTATGGAAGACAGGTTTGCTCAGGTCAAAGGTCAAGCTCAACCTTATTACTCTGCTCTCCAACTCTGACACGTGTTGATGTCTGCTAGTAATTTACCCTGATGTAAACAGAAGTGCTGCGAAACAACAGTATAAAATGAATGAAAATAAAAGATATGCCATTAATTCTTATATAATGCAACTTATAGCATTGTTATTTATTGGCTAAAAGAAAGATTACACATGACTCATTTAATTTATAAAATTGTGTAATATTACATGTGCACTACGCATGTGGGACAAATGCAGGTTCAGGTTATGTAATAGAAAGAAATCAAATGGAGCCCACAAATCCTGAACATTTATTTCTATATTCTTTTTCTATACGAATTATCTGTCCAGCCAGTGTTATGTAATCCTTTAGTACTGTATTTCTATACTTTCATGCAAATTTTCATTTTTTAAACAGATCATGTATTTTACTACATCTTATAAATACATGTTTTAGTTTGTTTACCTTTTAATACGGACTTATAAAAAATTACTTATTTGTTTCATGAAGTCTATTTATTTAAAAAATGCGGATGTATTAGGTTTTAAAACTTATTAATTACTTTATTAATGGTAAAACAATGGATAGTAATATATTTATAAACAGTGGAGTACAACATATGATGAATGCTTTATGAAGCAGAGCAGACGTCAATAAAAGTACAGACAGAATAAAGTACAGATAGTTAAAGGTAAAAACCTATTTTACAACACTCTTTGCAGTGTATCATCTAAAGGCACGGTATGAAATTGAATCACACAATAAAATAAATCTATACTTCTGTTTTAGATTGATTTGTTTTTTTAAATAGTTTACTGTGTTTGCAGAAGACAGTTTTTCAGGTGGAATCTTTTCTTATGGAAATTATAATTTGTTAATTATTTGAATGTTGTTTATTTTAATTGATTTATTCATATGTATTTTTTGCATTCTTTTTTTGTCTCAACATTGGGCAAAATAATTGTAAGAGTGTAATCGAGCAGCTCTTTTCAGGTGAGAACTTAATTGAAATGTAAAATCAATGATTCAGAGGGTAAAACTCAAACCATTTACAAAGTAAAATGCAGTGTTTGAAGTTGAACCGTTGACTGATAACAATCACTGTGCGATACAAGAAAGCCACATCTTCTCATCTTCTACATAGTGCCGTCTCAGATAACCATCCATCTTCTACATGTATGACCCATGCGTCCATGGCAAAATTGTAGTGTTTGCATTTCAACAATCGTATAGATTTAACCCCTCGATTGTCAGGTGGACAATACCAGGCCCCTCCCTCCATGCTGACCCAGGGTTTTTACTGGGCCCTTTGCCAGGGGAGGCTTTAAAAGGGTAGATGCACATGCCAGCCTCCACTCTCACATCAGGACGTCCCAGGGCATCGAAACGAGGTGAGTTCTTCTTGCTTCAGCTCTCCGGCCCACAGATATGTATATCCTCATCACCTCTTCCTTCAAATACAAGCGCCTGGCATCAGACCTCATGTTTACCCGAGGTTATGTTCGTTGTCACCCGTGTGATTTCCATGTGTTCCGCTTGCTCCTGACAGTGATGTTTGAGAATGTGATTTCTGTTTGTTATCATCATGACAAGTCTGCAATGATGTTTTTTTTCATGTGCTTGTACCAACTTGCTGTTTGTTTTGGACACAGACAAGATGACTCACAATTGCACCAAGTTCTCTGGCCATTGGAAGGTGTGTTTATTTGCAACTGTCTCACTCTTAACCGTTCCAAAAATGTCTTTAATTGTGACCCTTGAAATCATCTTTAAAGGTGACCAACCTCTGTATTCTAGATCATTGTGTACGATGAAGAATGCTTCCAGGGTCGCCACCACGAGTTCACCTCAGAGTGTTTTAACGTCATGGAGTTTGGGTTCGAGAGTGTGCGCTCCCTGAGAGTCGAGAGCGGAGCGTGAGTAATTTCTCACATATATGAACCCAAAAAGAACTTGTTGGCTTGGTTGTAAACTGCCTGTGTTTGTCTACAGGTGGGTGGGATACGAGCACGCATCCTACCAGGGTCATCAGTTTGTCCTGGAGCGTGGAGACTACCCACAGTGCGATGCCTTTGGCGGAAGCAATGCTTACCACATCGAGAGGATGACCTCCTTCAGGCCCATCTCCTGTGTTGTATGTTCAAACCCTGTTTATTTATTTCATGTGGTATTTCGCAATGAATTGGTTTTACTTTCTACTTTTACACAACGGAGATGTATTGATTGACAGTTTATGTGTGTCCACACAGAACCACAGAGAGAGTAGAATGACCATCTACGAAAGGGAAAACTACCTGGGCCGTAAAGGAGAGCTGAGCGACGATTACCCTTCTCTTCAGGCCATGGGATGGTGCCGCAATGAAGTGGGTTCTATGCGTGTTCAGTCCGGAGCGTGAGTATCTTTCTCTCATCTGGTCATGGACATAAACTATGCCTTTATTCCAGTTTACTTACCCCCAAATGTTCACAGGTTTGTGTGCTACCAGTACCCTGGTTACCGTGGATACCAGTACATTATGGAGTGTGATCGCCACTGTGGAGCATACAAAAACTTTAAGGAGTTTGGCTCCCATTGCCAGACCCCTCAAATTCAGTCCATCCGACGTATCCAACAGTAACTTCCAGCACCACCACAGCCAGCCCCCAACCCCCCCTTCAAATCTCTCATGCCCCTTTCTGCCCGATGCAAAATAAACTGTCTTTGTTAAACTTACTGATCTCTTGTTATACAGATGTGTCAAGAAAGGTTCATTCATTGAAGACTCAAAGTAAGCTGGTTAAAAACATATATTAACTTATAAAAATGAAGAAATAAAGCAAACGGGATTACAATAAATAGTTGAAATGTTCTGTGAAGGGTAGAGTTCTGTCCCAGTGTGGCATTAGTGATTATGTCATGCACTGGCATTCATGTTCAGCCAGAGGGAGCAATAACCCTAAAGGCCCATGATCACAGACAGGACAAACCTGCCATGCCACAAACAGGTTTATTGAGAAAATAACATGTATTTATAATGCATCTCAATGTAAAACATGTCTCAACCGGTCTGAGAGTTTCTGTTATCTTATATCAGATTTTCCGGAACTGAAAGAACAAACCCAAACAAGAAACAACATTTAGCTGTTTTGTCGATGCGGTGTTGATAAAAGAGGTGGGATGTGCTTACACAAGATTCTTGATAAAGATAACATTAACAAAACGTCTCAAAAAATTCATGAATCCTATGGGGTAACCCTAGAACATGAATATTAATTACATACAGTGAAGTTCATCCACGAGGCCATACGCATTAGTGGAAGACTGCACTGATGTCTATATATATATATATACATATATATTATGACGTCACCACACGCTCCAGAAAGGTTACTTAGCAACGTCAAAACATTATCATTTTCATTCAGGACGTAGACTTTTACCATAGTTGATTTAGTAATTCTTCTTTAACAGACAAGAATTAATATTGTTTTAACTATGATTTAAAAAATGTTGCTATTGTATTTAATTAGATGAATAATGAACATTATAGTGGAACCAAGGTAACTTATTTGTAGTAAAACTGTGAATTTACAAACGCTGCTCCTCCGCACCGTTCCCACAGTTTACTACAATAAAAATAAAAAAAATTCTTTATTCATTCAAACAAAAATGTGATAATACACTTATTTAGTAATGATTCCCGCTCCACCTCATTGAGCTGCTCCAGCACCTGGTTTTGCTGCTTCAGTGCCAGGAGCTCCATTTGCAGCCCAAATGCCCGGTTTGGCAGCTCCAGTTTCGGGATTTCTCTGCTCCAGTGCCAGGGTTTCTCTGCTCCAGTGCAAGGGTTTCTCTGCTCCAGTGCAAGGGTTTCTCTGCTCCAGTGCAAGGGTTTCTCTGCTCCAGTGCCGGGGTTTCTCTGCTCCAGTGCCGGGGTTTCTCTGCTCCAGTGCCGGGGTTTCTCTGCTCCAGTGCCGGGTTTTCTCTGCTCCAGTGCCGGGGTTTCTCTGCTCCAGTGCCGGGGTTTCTCTTCTACAGTGTGGGGTTTTCAATGCTCCAGTGTCTGGTTTTCTCTGCTCCAGTGCCAGGGTTTCACTGCTCCAGTGCCGGGGTTTCTCTGCTCCAGTGCCGGGGTTTCTCTGCTCCAGTGCCGGGATTTCTCTTCTACAGTGTGGGGTTTTCAATGCTCCAGTGCAAGGGTTTCTCTGCTCCAGGTCCGGGTTTTCACTGCTCCAGTGCCGGGGGTTTCTATGCTCCAGTGCCGCGGTTTCTATGCTCCAGTGTGGGGTTTTCACTGCTCCAGTGCTGGGTTTCACTGCTCCAGTGCCCCTGTTTCTCAGCTCCAGTGCCGGGTTTACCAGCTCCAGTGCCGGGGTTTCCCAGCTCCAGTTCCGGGTTTTCTGAGCTCCGGTTCCGGGTGTTCTCAGCTCCAGTTCCGGGTTTTGCAGCTCCAGTTCCGCGTTTTGCAGCTCCAGTTCCGGGTTTTCTGAGCTCCAGTGCCGGGTTTTGCCGCTCCAGTGCCGGGTTTTGCTGCTCCAGTGCCGGGTTTTGCCGCTCCAGTGCCGGGTTTTGCAGCTTCAGTTCCTGGTTTTGCAGCTCCAGTGCCGGGTTTTGCAGCTCCAGTTCCGGGTTTTGCAGCTCCAGTGCCGGGTTTTGCCGCTCCAGTGCCGGGTTTTGCAGCTCCAGTTCCGGGTTTTGCCGCTCCAGTGCCGGGTTTTGCTGCTCCAGTGCCGGGTTTTGCAGCTCCAGTGCCGGGTTTTGCAGCTCCAGTTCCTGGTTTTGCAGCTCCAGTGCCGGGTTTTGCAGCTCCAGTTTCGGGTGTTCTCAGCTCCAGTTCCGGGTGTCTCAGCTCCAGTTCCGGGTTTTACCGCTCCAGTGCCGGGTTTTGCAGCTCGAGTTCCGGGTGTCTCAGCTCCAGTTCCGGGTTTTGCCGCTCCAGTGCCGGGTTTTGCAGCTCCAGTTCCGGGTTTTGCAGCTCCAGTTCTGGGTTTTGCAGCTCCAGTCTGGGTTTTGCAGCTCCAGTGCCGGGTTTTGCAGCTCCAGTTCTGGGTTTTGCAGCTCCAGTGCCGGGTTTTGGAGCTCCAGTTCTGGGTTTTGCAACACCAGTTCCGGGAGTCTAGGCTCCAGCTCCGGGTTTTCTGAGCTCCAGTTCCGGGTTTTGCACATCCAGTGCCGGGTTTTGCAGCTCCAGTTCCAGGTTCTCTCAGCTCCAGTGCCGGGTTTTGCAGCTCCAGCGCCGGGTTTTGCAGCTCCAGTGCCGGGTTTTGCAGCTCCAGTTCCGGGTTTTGCAGCTCCAGTGCCGGGTTTTGCCGCTCCAGTTCCTGGTTTTGCAGCTCCAGTTCCGGGTTTTGCCGCTCCAGTGCCGGGTTTTGCTGCTCCAGTGCCGGGTTTTGCCGCTCCAGTGCCGGGTTTTGCAGCTTCAGTTCCTGGTTTTGCAGCTCCAGTGCCGGGTTTTGCAGCTCCAGTTCCGGGTTTTGCAGCTCCAGTGCCGGGTTTTGCCGCTCCAGTGCCGGGTTTTGCAGCTCCAGTTCCGGGTTTTGCCGCTCCAGTGCCGGGTTTTGCTGCTCCAGTGCCGGGTTTTGCAGCTCCAGTGCCGGGTTTTGCAGCTCCAGTTCCTGGTTTTGCAGCTCCAGTGCCGGGTTTTGCAGCTCCAGTTTCGGGTGTTCTCAGCTCCAGTTCCGGGTGTCTCAGCTCCAGTTCCGGGTTTTACCGCTCCAGTGCCGGGTTTTGCAGCTCGAGTTCCGGGTGTCTCAGCTCCAGTTCCGGGTTTTGCCGCTCCAGTGCCGGGTTTTGCAGCTCCAGTTCCGGGTTTTGCAGCTCCAGTTCTGGGTTTTGCAGCTCCAGTCTGGGTTTTGCAGCTCCAGTGCCGGGTTTTGCAGCTCCAGTTCTGGGTTTTGCAGCTCCAGTGCCGGGTTTTGGAGCTCCAGTTCTGGGTTTTGCAACACCAGTTCCGGGAGTCTAGGCTCCAGCTCCGGGTTTTCTGAGCTCCAGTTCCGGGTTTTGCAGCAGGTCGGCCGCTGGGAGGAAGTGCAGCTCTCAGAATTTCACTTCACGACGCGCTGTGGACCTCAGCCCACACAGAACACAGAACACAGAACACAGAACACAGAACACAGAACCTCTCGTGGATTCCCACTCGGATTAACCGCAGGGAACTGCGCTGGTTCTCCTCGGGTCCAAACGCGTTCAGACGGATGTTGTGTTCGGTGAACGATGTCTGAAGAGATGAAGACTTGGATCCACGAGCCCAACACGGATGGAAAATCTCACATTCTCTCCTGTCTCGACCATCAGGACTGAAGCGATCTTCTGCTGGACTGAACCACATCTGGAGATCCGGACTGGACCCGTGGAGACGGACTTCGGGCTTTACAGAGACGTCGTGTCGTGTTGTTTCAGCTGTGAGATGTGCACGTGAAGTTCCGCAGCACACGTTTATATCGATTAAATTTTATTCATTTCTATTCTAGTGACGGAACCACGCGCTGTGGAATCATCTCGGTTGGGCTTTAAGGAAAAGGAAACTCGGATTGCTTGACTTCACCCCCCCCCCCCCCCCTCATGTGCAGAGTAGAAATATTTCAACATTTTTGTGTAGAGTTAAACACTCACACTTACATCACACGTGACACTAGTGTGTGTGTGTGTGCGTGTGTGTGACAGATGTTTAGACTTCTGTTCTCCAGCTGAAGAAATGAGTTAATGATATTTCCTTGACATCCCATCATAGAATCTGATCAGTGATCAGGGAATCTCCGATCTGCTGTTATAAGATCATCGATACTGATGGATGGATTTTTAAAGGCTGGGATGGAACTCGATTCTTAGCTTTTTAGTTCAAGTCTTTGTTTTATATCCAGCACGTGCAGCTGTCAGTTCTACTCATCAGCACGCGCTGTGGGCTGATTCTATAGAAGAGAAAGTGTGGAATAAACTCTTCTTCATCTTCATCTTGAGTTATTCTGAAGATCTCCGGAACTCTTAAGACATTCACAGAGACTAAAGTAAAGAACCCAGTTCTTCATCCGTCTCAGACACGAGCACGACCTTAGAGCCCCCTGAAGAACCCTGTGAAGAACCCTGTGCAGAACCCCCTGAAGAACCCTCTGGAGATACCATTAAGGAACCCTCTGGAGATACCATTAAGGAACCCTCTGAAGAACCCCCTAAAGAACCCTTTGGAGGACCCTCTTTAGAGAACCCTGTGCAGAACCCTCTGAAAAACCCTTTGGAGGACCCTGTGGAGAACCCATTAAGGAACCCTCTGAAGAACCCTGTGCAGAACCCCCTGAAGAACCCTGTGGAGAACCCTGTGCAGAACCCTCTGAAAAACCCTTTGGAGGACCCTGTGGAGAACCCTGTGCAGAACCCTCTGAAAAACCCTTTGGAGGACCCTGTGGAGAACCCTCTGGAGAACCCATTAAGGAACCCTCCGAAGAACCCTTTGGAGAACCCCCTGGAGAACACATTAAGGAACCCCCTGAAGAATCCTCTGGAGAACCCATTAAAGAACCCTCTGGAGAACCCATTAAGGAACCCTCCGAAGAACCCTTTGGAGGACCCTGTGGAGAACCCATTAAGGAACCCCTGAAGAATCCTCTGGAGAACCCATTAAAGAACCCTGTGGAAAACCCTGGAGATATTTCCCTGTGTTCTAAGTCACCATGACAGATATTTGACCCAGTTTGTGTGAGGAGAACCGATGCTCGTCATCATCACGCTTGGTCTCGCGCTTCTCTTCGGTTGACGCGTCATCAGCGCTGCTCTCACGGCTGCTTGTGGTACCGAAAGCGACTCGGTTCGACCCCAGAGGGCTCGAAGATGGCGGACCTCGAAGCGGTTCTCGCCGACGTCAGTTACCTGATGGCGATGGAGAAGAGCAAATCGACTCCCGCGGCCCGGGCGAGCAAGAAAATCATCCTTCCCGAGCCCAGGTAACCGAACCCGGTCACTTCTGCGGCTGCGACGGGCTTTAAACGTCGTTGATTTCCGCCTGTTGTCGTTAGCTATCGTCACAGGACCGTTAGCGTGACGTCACAGGACCGTTTGCATGACGTCACACGTCGGCTTCTCACTCGTAATATCGGGGAGTGACGTCACTCTGGTGTGAGAGCAACACAAACACACAACATTTGTCACACTGTCGTGCAGATATCAATGTGTAGTGTTGTGTAGTGTTGTGTAGTGTTGTGTTTTGCAGTGTTTACAGATGTGAAATAAGCAGTTACACAAGTGTTGTGTAGTGTTGTGTTGTGTTGTGTTGTGTAGTGTTGTGCTGTGTTTACAGATGTGAAATAAGCAGTTACACAAGTGTTGTGTAGTGTTGTGTTGTGTTGTGTTGTGTAGTGTTGTGTAGTGTTGTGTAGTGTTGTGTAGTGTTGTGTTGTGTTGTGTAGTGTTGTGTTGTGTTGTGTAGTGTTGTGCAGTGTTTACAGATGTGAAATAAGCAGTTACACAAGTCTTGTGTTGTGTTGTGTTGTGTAGTGTTGTGTAGTGTTGTGTTGTGTTGTGTTGTGATGTGTAGTGTTGTGTTGTGTTGTGTTGTGTAGTGTTTACAGATGTGAAATAAGCAGTTACACAAGTGTTGTGTAGTGTTGTGTTGTGTTGTGTTGTGTAGTGTTGTGCTGTGTTTACAGATGTGAAATAAGCAGTTACACAAGTGTTGTGTAGTGTTGTGTTGTGTTGTGTAGTGTTGTGTAGTGTTGTGTAGTGTTGTGTAGTGTTGTGTTGTGTTGTGTAGTGTTGTGTTGTGTTGTGTAGTGTTGTGCAGTGTTTACAGATGTGAAATAAGCAGTTACACAAGTCTTGTGTTGTGTTGTGTTGTGTAGTGTTGTGTAGTGTTGTGTTGTGTTGTGTTGTGATGTGTAGTGTTGTGTTGTGTTGTGTTGTGTAGTGTTGTGCAGTGTTTACAGATGTGAAATAAGCAGTTACACAAGTCTTGTGTTGTGTTGTGTTGTGTAGTGTTGTGTTGTGTTGTGTAGTGTTGTGCAGTGTTTACAGATGTGAAATAAGCAGTTACACAAGTGTTGTGTAGTGTTGTGTTGTGTAGTGTTGTGTTGTGTAGTGTTGTGTTGTGTTGTGTTGTGTTGTGTAATGTTGTGCAGTGTTTACAGATGTGAAATAAGCAGTTACACAAGTGTTGTGTTGTGTTGTGTAGTGTTGTGTTGTGTAGTGTTGTGTTGTGTTGTGTTGTGTTGTGTAGTGTTTACAGATGTGAAATAAGCAGTTACACAAGTCTTGTGTTGTGTAGTGTTGTGGTGTGTAGTGTTGTGTAGTGTTGTGTTTACAGATGTGAAATAAGCAAGTTACACAAGTCTTGTGTTGTGTTGTGTTGTGTAGTGTTTACAGATGTGAAATAAGCAGTTACACAAGTCTTGTGTTGTGTAGTGTTGTGTAGTGTTGTGTTGTGTTGTGTTGTGTAGTGTTGTGTAGTGTTGTGTAGTGTTGTGTTGTGTTGTGTTGTGTAGTGTTGTGTTGTGTTGTGTTGTGTTGTGTAGTGTTGTGCTGTGTTTACAGATGTGAAATAAGCAGTTACACAAGTCTTGTGTTGTGTTGTGTAGTGTTGTGTAGTGTTGTGTTGTGTTGTGTTGTGTTGTGTAGTGTTGTGTTGTGTTGTGTTGTGTTGTGTTGTGTTGTGTTGTGTAGTGTTGTGCAGTGTTTACAGATGTGAAATAAGCAGTTACACAAGTCTTGTGTTGTGTTGTGTTGTGTAGTGTTGTGTTTTGTTGTGTAGTGTTGTGCAGTGTTTACAGATGTGAAATAAGCAGTTACACAAGTGTTGTGTAGTGTTGTGTTGTGTTGTGTAGTGTTGTGTTGTGTAGTGTTGTGTTGTGTTGTGTTGTGTTGTGTTGTGTAGTGTTGTGCAGTGTTTACAGATGTGAAATAAGCAGTTACACAAGTGTTGTGTAGTGTTGTGTTGTGTTGTGTTGTGTAGTGTTGTGTTGTGTTGTGTTGTGTTGTGTAGTGTTTACAGATCTGAAATAAGCAGTTACACAAGTCTTGTGTTGTGTAGTGTTGTGGTGTGTAGTGTTGTGTAGTGTTGTGTTTACAGATGTGAAATAAGCAAGTTACACAAGTCTTGTGTTGTGTTGTGTTGTGTTGTGTAGTGTTTACAGATGTGAAATAAGCAGTTACACAAGTCTTGTGTTGTGTAGTGTTGTGTTGTGTTGTGTAGTGTTGTGCAGTGTTTACAGATGTGAAATAAGCAGTTACACAAGTCTTGTGTTGTGTAGTGTTGTGTTGTGTTGTGTTGTGTTGTGTTGTGTTTACAGATGTGAAATAAGCAGTTACACAAGTCTTGTGTTGTGTAGTGTTGTGTTGTGTTGTGTTTACAGATGTGAAATAAGCAGTTACACAAGTCTTGTGTTGTGTAGTGTTGTGTTGTGTTGTGTTGTGTAGTGTTTACAGAGGTGAAATAAGCAAGTTACACAAGTGTTGTGTTGTGTTGTGTAGTGTTTACAGATGTGAAATAAGCAGTTACACAAGTGTTGTGTTGTGTTGTGTTGTGTTGTGTTGTGTAGTGTTTACAGATGTGAAATAAGCAAGTTACACAAGTCTTGTGTTGTGTAGTGTTGTGTTGTGTTGTGTTGTGTTGTGTTGTGTAGTGTTTACAGATGTGAAATAAGCAGTTACACAAGTCTTGTGTTGTGTTGTGTAGTGTTGTGTTGTGTTGTGTTGTGTAGTGTTGTGCAGTGTTTACAGATGTGAAATAAGCAGTTACACAAGTCTTGTGTTGTGTAGTGTTGTGTTGTGTTGTGTTTTGTAGTGTTGTGCAGTGTTTACAGATGTGAAATAAGCAGTTACACAAGTCTTGTGTTGTGTAGTGTTGTGTTGTGTTGTGTTGTGTAGTGTTGTGTTGTGTAGTGTTGTGCAGTGTTTACAGATGTGAAATAAGCAGTTACACAAGTCTTGTGTAGTGTTGTGTTGTGTAGTGTTGTGCAGTGTTTACAGATGTGAAATAAGCAGTTACACAAGTGTTGTGTAGTGTAGTGTTGTGTAGTGTTGTGTTGTGTAGTGTTGTGTTGTGTAATGTGGTGCAGTGTTTACAGATGTGAAATAAGCAGTTACACAAGTGTTGTGTTGTGTTGTGTTGTGTAGTGTTGTGTTGTGTAGTGTTGTGCAGTGTTTACAGATGTGAAATAAGCAGTTACACAAGTCTTGTGTAGTGTTGTGTAGTGATGTGTAGTGTTGTGTTGTGTAGTGTTGTGCAGTGTTTACAGATGTGAAATAAGCAGTTACACAAGTCTTGTGTTGTGTAGTGATGTGTAGTGTTGTGTTGTGTTGTGTAGTGTTGTGCAGTGTTTACAGATGTGAAATAAGCAGTTACACAAGTCTTGTGTTGTGTAGTGATGTGTAGTGTAGTGTAGTGTTGTGTTGTGTAGTGTTGTGTTGTGTAGTGTTGTGCAGTGTTTACAGATGTGAAATAAGCAGTTACACAAGTGTTGTGTAGTGTTGTGTTGTGTTGTGTTGTGTTGTGTAATGTTGTGTTGTGTTGTGTTGCGTAGTGTTGTGTTGTGTAGTGTTTACAAACGTGAAATAAGCAGTTACACAAGTGTTGTGTAGATCCTTCAGGACTTACTGAGACCCAACGGCTCTCCTCACCTGTAGAGGACATCAGGACGTGTGGTTTTATTTAAGTTCCTTCTCTCTCAGATCTCACCTTCATTGTTATCTTCTAGAGCAAACACTGCTTTAGTGTCACTGCTCGTGTTGTTATTTGGCATATTTCTGCCACTTATTGACACAACGTGTTGTAATAAATGTACGGCGTGCTCCTGGTAACCAGAAGCCTTTAGGCCGGTTTACAAGACGTTGTGTTTTGGATTTTCATGGCATGCTCATCTCATGCAGTCACCATGGCGACGGCCGGAGGTTTATAATGTATAGCGTGTATTTCTACACAATGAAGGTTTTATTGTGAACATGTGGCTCAATATAGCAAGAATGCAGAGGAACGTAACGGAATCTCAATACATTTATATAGAAACGCGACCCTTACGTGTGAATCGGGAACAGATCTGTGTAAGGCAGACTTGTAGGCCAGAGATTGAGACGCCACGGAGCACTCTTGAGTGATTTTTTGCTGTCTCTGTGTTCGTTTCAATTAGCATCCATTAACATTTCAGGCAGTGGTTGTGGTTTTATTGTTCTTGTTTAAGTGGACATTAGGATCAGAAATGTCATGCAATGAGAAATCCAAAATCTACCATTTATTAAGTCCAGTGTTGTTTTGTTATAAACGTTCTTTAAATGATCCTTTTTTTTACATCCTAGGTTGTCACGAGACGCATTATGTAATAATAAGCTTTTAACTGACGTGATATATCTGAAAGTACATTCTGAGGATTTTTTTGAGGAGTAAATCTCATTTTAAACTAAGAATACCTTAAGTATTCTTGATCTGGTTAGTTTGATTGCTTATCCCTGTAAATGACGTACAAATAGTGAGCCAAAGGCACGCGTTAACCTCTGTGAGCGCTTTTCTCTATTCTTGATTTGTTTAGACTATATAAACGTGTCAGAGCATCTAATCCTTCATTTGTTGGCGTTTTGAAGAGCTTGTAGCGTTAGCGAGGCCATTTGTTCTGTCTGGTGGGATCTGGAGTCGTCCAGCATCAAAACACAGGCAGCAGAAACTACTGGCAAGATTCATTTATGGTTAATCATCTCCCTTCCTACGCCAAAGCTAATATAAACATCTCTCCCGGGCCGGAATGATGCATGTGCCGGTGGGCTATTTAGCCTCCCCAGATGATGTTGGGATGTGTGGTACATTTCTGAAATGATAACGGTGCCTTTTCTGTTCGGCAAGGTGATAAGCCATACATCCGCTTCTCATTGTGATTAGTCTGCTATAGTAGCTCTGTTTGCTCTGAGGGATTACTGAAGTCCACAGTGGGACATTACGGCGGATCCAGTGAAAGCATTAGCCGTTGACATGAGCGTTCTCATCATTAGCAGTATTACAGGCTTCGTAAGCATCATGCCACTCCTAGCTGCTCCTAATGTCTAAAATATCCTTTTAACATTTGAGTTGTTTAACGTCATCTCTCATCGTGATGATCCGGGCCTTGTTATGTATTAAGCGAGCGTTGTCTTTCCAAAACCACAAATCAACGTCTGCCCAACTGAAGGCGTACATGAAATAAACAAACAGAAATGGAGCAGAAGATACTTTTACTTTGACGGCAGAGAAAGTTGCGCATTGAGATAGCAAAGGCGCGCTACATTCTCGCCGGGCCAGTCCTTAGCCCGCTGGCAGAGAGGTGAGATTTTGACAGCATGACTGGAAGTGTTGGAGGGGCTGGCAGGATTGTTTGACAGAGACACGAGTGAAGGAGACTGGAGATTGTTTAAGTCACGTACACGTTCGAAGGGGACGGACCGTGCCATGAGACTGATGAGATTGCAGAAAGAGAAAGAGATGAATGTGTCTGGTCGAATAGAGAAAGAGAGAGAGAGAGAGAAGGCGGCCACAGAGGGGTCGAGGATGTGGTGGTTGATTGCAATATCTCCTGTAAGGGTGCAATTCTTTTTTTTAAATGGAGTCCATTAGTCAGTGGCTTCTAACTCGATGGCACTCTTCAGATGCTAAAGCCTAGTTATGTGTCATAATAATGTTTGCTTAAGAATAAAAATGATGCCATGTCCGTGAAAAACATTTTTATCATAAAAAAATGAAATTTTGTGTGTTTCTTAAAAGGGATTGAGGTTTTAGAAATGTAGGACTGGTGCAAATATGAATTCTTGTATGACATGGTTTTGAAAACTCAATTTAAAACGTTGACAATGTTTGATTTTAAATATATTTTATTTCAATTTAATGTCATATAATCATTTAATTGCAGCATCAGTGTATGAAATAATTATTGGCCCCTAAACTAGTCCCTCTTAGAAACGTAACCTCATTTTACCGGTTCTTTGTGTGTGTGTTAGTACCAGTGAAATTGATCTCTAAAGCCACAGATCCTAAAGTTCATGATAAAGTGAGTTCTGATCTTTAACAGAAATCAGATTTTTTGGGACTACAGAGAACGTCAGGATTGTAGTCATTCAGTTTATTCAGAGATGTGTCGTCAGAGATCCAGTACCGAATTACCCGTGATACACATGATGTCATCTCATCACTGATGATGATGCTATAACTGATTGATGAGTTGACCAATAAAAGTAGATAATCAGAGTTCATGTGAAGGTCGGTCTTAAAGGGTCAGGACCTAAATACAAGTGTTTTCCAGACATGAGAAGTGACTGAAGCAACTGTATAAATAATCAAACTAATCATGCGTTATTTAAAGATTTAATGGCATTCATGGATAGGTGAGGACTCAAAAAATAAAATATTAAATATGTTCATTATGAATATATTTGTCACAATCTGAGTAACACTTTAATATAATATTACAAGTATTCATATATAAATATGAACATATAATACTTGGGCTTTTATTATATGTATTGGGTTCACCTTTATAAATGTTCCAGGTCACTCACTACATGGTTGTTTGCTCCAAGACAACGGGGGTGTGTTTAGGGACACCTGTATATCTCCAGACCTGCCTTGTGACTCAGTGGGGAGGTTATAATGGGGCCTTGGAGGGGGTGCTAATTGATTCAGTCTCCCAAACTTGCGGCTCATTAACACCCTCTCCCAGGGCAGCCTGGCAATGCCCTCCTTTGGGAAGCAACAGGAAGAGAAATCCAGCAGTTAGTTAGTAAAACTAAGACCAGGATCAGGGTGTAAAGGCAGAATTAAACAAGATTCTTAATACTTCTATCACGGGTTCACATAGAGGATTTATTTAGATATTGTCTGAAAAACGATGTTACTGATAAATTATTTAATATTTGTATTTTATGCTTACAGTATTCGGAGCGTTATGCAGAAGTACTTGGAAGAACGGGATGAACTGACCTTTGACAAAATCTTCAACCAGAAGATTGGTGAGTTTTCTCAGTCCAGCATGTTTGTTTCAACAAGATTTATGCTGTGCAGAGGTTAAATCCGGACATTCTGATGGCCTCATTTCGAAAAATCTTGCGACACGCATGCTTAAGAAAATCACTGCTTTAGGAAATGGCTATTACTGTGGGAGAAGAAAGAATAATTCTTTGAAAAAGCGTCTAGAAATCACCACAGGCCCTCAAAGAGGACATATTAATCACCATGAAGTTAAATAAAGATCTTTTTCTCTTTTCTTATCTGTTTGAGTAAAAGAAAGCTCTCTGTTCTTTGTTATCACCCGCAGGGACGTCTGCTATCTCTTTTAGTCACCTGAACAATGAAACTCTTTGTCAAATAGCATGTTTTTTTAAATTTACATTTACATTTATTCATTTGGCAAACGCTTTCTTCCAAAGCGACAAGTATTATGTAGTGGCCAATTATCACTACATAGCAAGTGGGTGAGGTGTCTCGCTCAAGGACACTTCACTGATTGTCTGCTGACACTGGGATTGGAACCCTTAACCTGCCACCACCAGACCATAACTGACCACAAAGATGACGTCCCTGGCTGGGCACGTATGTTGTGGTTTCATGAATGCATATGACAAAATAACCTCAGGAACATAAAAGAATGAATGATTTTTCGTAATGTGTGAAGTCTGGGTTGAATGGGCACCATGGGAACACGCCAGCCAGTGCCAGATTTTGATTAACTTTAACTTTTACTTACTTCTGTGTCTGAAGTCCCATGTGAGGATCTGCACAAGATTCTCTCTCTCTCCTTCTCACGTTCTCTCACACTTAGTCTCATTGTGTTATGAGACTATACATAAGTTGTATTTTATGAATCTTTAATATTCATCTTGAGGAACAATCTACCCAAAAATATATATTCTGTCATCGTTTACTCATTGTGCTGTCGTTTATGCAAGACTTTTCATTGCAGACACAGTCTTATGTCCGGGTCATACCTTCTCATATAATGAAAGTTATTTGTTTTCTGGTACATATATTTTTCCACCCTGAAGGTATTTTGTATAAAGGTCTGTCAGTGCTTGTTGTGTTGTAGATGCAGTTAGATTAGTTATGTGTTGTCTCAGTTACATCCGCTATATGGTTTGATTCGTGCATTAACCTTAGTAACCACAAGTGTAAAACACCATCATCTTTAGGCCTTTAAGCTATCGATCACTTTGAAGGTTAGGTTACACTTTAACTTCCATTTAATAACACTCATACAGCCATGTATTAAGTTTGTTATTTTGAAAGTATACTTTATATAATACATTCAGTGTCATAGGAGCAGGAGGATATGCTAACAGGAAAAGCTTAAAACATATTTAATTGTAGAAAAATCAACTCACAATGCTTTCTGGAGTTTAGGTTTATATATGTTAGACATTTTGTCATTATGATGTTTCTTTATTTAAATTTCTGCTAACATGTTTTTCCCCTTATGTTAAAGACACCTAAAATGAAAGAATTGAGTGTTTCCTTATAGTGATGTAACAATTTTATTGATTTGTGGTTTCCAATAGTTAAATTGATTCAATATTGATTCATTTTTTGGGAAACCTGTTTGTTACAAAAAATGTATTTGCAATGAGGCAAGGAAAAAAAGCCCCAAAATTTGGTGTTAAGAGGTTTTTCAATAATGCAAATATTTAAAATAGGTTGCAAATGTCTCGGGTTGTCTCTAAAGAAAGATGTGAAGCAGGAAACCAGAGTTCTCTGTGTTACCGCTAGTTCACCGTACTGAATTTGAATGACAAATGTCTGGTTTTGCATCCGACCAGTGGAAGCTGGTAATGACTCAAGGGGGTTGGTTGTGTATTCAACTATTCAACGGCTTCCTTCTCTCTCTCTCTCTCTCTCTCTCTCTCTCTCTCTCTCTCTCTCTCTCTCTCTCTCTCTCTCTCCCTTTCTCTCTCTCTAGTCTCTCTAGTCTCTCTCTCTCTAGTCTCTCTCTCTCTCTCTCTTTCTCTCTCTCTCTCTCTCTCTAGTATCTCTAGTCTCTCTCTCTCTCTCTCTCTCTCTCTCTCTCTGGTCTCTCTCTCTCTGTCTGGTCTCTCTCTCTCTCTCTCTCTCTCTCTCTCTCTCTCTGGTCTCTCTGGTCTCTCTCTCTCTCTCTCTCTCTCTCTCTCTGGTCTCTCTCTCTCTCTCTGGTCTCTCTCTCTCTCTCTCTCTCTCTGGTCTCTCTGGTCTCTCTCTCTCTGTCTGGTCTCTCTGGTCTGTCTCTCTCTCTCTGGTCTCTCTCTGGTCTCTCTCTCTCTCTCTCTCTGGTCTCTCTGGTTTCTCTGGTCTCTCTCTCTCTGGTCTCTCTCTCTCTGGTCTCTCTCTCTCTCTCTCTCTCTCTCTCTCTCTCTCTCTCTCTCTCTCTCTCTCTCTCTAAGCCGGTTCTTTGATGAATAGAT